>CAUYQV010052512.1:0-99713 GCA_963574575.1 Galagoides demidoff
TGTGGGGTTTTCGCATGCAATCCGAAATACTTCCATCAAACTGATCAACACAGCCTTCATGTCATTTTCTTAGTTATAGTTTTAAAACATTCTGATTCTACTCTTAGAGAATTTCACTTGTACCCCTGTAAGATTGGCTCCTTTTGAAGCTTACTTGTTTTACATGGAGAGGTAAGATAAGACGTTGCTGATACATCCATCCTTGTTGCTCATCCCCACAGTGACCACTCACATGATTTTCAACCAGCTTGAGCAAGAAAGAAGAGTAGACCACGACATCCATGCAGAGTGATATATTGACACCTCTACCACATTGTCTCTCCCAGAGGAATGACGGCAGCTTTGACATGAAATTGGGCGATGAAGAAGACTTATAGGTTGCCACTTTAATATCCTCAAATAAGGACAGCGATAACTGTACAGCCAATAAACCAAATCTAGGTAAATCATCTCAGATATGGGTGATAGGAGAAAGGAAATGCAGGTTGAAACTTTCTAGACAGACTCCTTTTCCTTTTCTTGAAAACTGGTGGAGGAGTCAACTTCAGTTTACTACCATATTGTCTCCTGGTTTCATGACTAAGCTGTATCTTCTATACCTCTTGTCTAATGTTCATGTGACTTTCCCCCTCACCAAGCTAATTTAGTCACAGAAAAACGTACAAATTTGTTCAAAATGGCATCTAATGAAAAGTAGCCTTTTCATAAACTATGGTTACCAATGATCAATCCAAGTCTCAAAAGATTAATTCAAGCTGGTTCTTTTTCCCATTTGATGTAATAATGTCTGTATTAAAGAGCAGCAAAACAGCTAAAGTGAACAGAACATCCCTGAGAATCTCATGACCTCCAGCAATTCCAGTGGTCACAGTGAAAGACAATTGACCCTTGATGGTTTTATACAGACATTTACATCTTAGTCCGGCATGGAATAGAGGAATTTACGAACCTAGGAATGGAAGAGATCTGAACATGAGGAAGAAAATAATGATTTCAAATACAGGCAAAGAAAACGTAGGTGAATATAAGGACAATTAAGTAATACGGAATACACACAAAACAAATAAAAACCTTGGGGACTAAATTTATTTGTTAAAATATAGGACTAAGGAGTTCTGAAGATGTTAGTTCTTCAAATAACACAAATCAAATACATTCACTTGTTTTTCAAATTCTATGGGGAATGCTATTCTCTGGAGATGTTTTTTGTAGAGAAAAATAAAAGTCACCACTGTTGGTATTTCCCAAAAGTTTATCTAAAACCACCTCCCATAAATAAAAAAAAATGTTGGTAATGATCAGAGATGTGAAGGTTGGGTAGCACAGAGAGAAATCATCAGATAGCATTCATCTCCTTCCTAACTGAATGATGGAAAAGACTTAAGCTAGGAGGGATGACAAGATAAGAAACTCTAGCCTGAGGAGTGATTTCCAGTAGAGGCTTCATTAAGACTATGTATTGGCAGATAGAGAACAGAAACAAAAATAAGTACATTTTCTAAAGTTTGCATGTGGGGAAGCATTTAATTCATAAAGAATAATTTATGTAATGCCAAAGTGTACATCATCAACCTCCAATTCAGCATCATAATAACAAAAGTGTCATCAGTTCTTAGCAACTGACACTAACAAGTAGGCAAATCAAGGAAAATGAAATACTCTCATTTTCTTGACAGCAGTTTTTTTTTCTGGAAAGTGAAAATGGTTTACTTTATATCCAAGGTCATGTCTGTGGGAAAGAGAATTAAGTGTCTATTTACAGAGTGTGAGCCACCCTCTCAAAGTAACCCCTTGCCTGTTTTCATGTGCTTGAATTTCTCCATGTCAGAGTCACTTTTTTCAACCCCATGTCAGAGAGACATGAATAAAAAGTATGTTCATGGAAAGATTAATGCAGCCATCCTCCAAAGCAAAAAGATTTGTAGTAAACTGCTTTTCACATTTCTTAGATGTTGAAGAAATTAAAACCAAATGAATTGTAAGAAGGTGATTTTAGCACAACTTAAGTTTTTTTGTTGTTTGTGTGTGTGTTTCTTTTTTGAAACAGAATTTTACTCTATCACCCTGGGTAGAGTGCATGGCATCATAGCTCACAGCAACCTCAAATTCTGGGACTCAAGAAATCCTCTTGCCTCTACCTCTCACGTAACTAAGACTATTGGCGACCACAACAATGCCCAGCTAGCTTTTGAATTTGTAGTAGAGACAGGATCTCACTTTTGCTCAGTCTATTCTCCAACTCCTGAGCTCAAGCAATCCACCTACGTCAGCCTCCCAAAGTGCTAGGATTACAGTGGTGAGCCACCATGCTTGGCTTAGCACAACTTCAGTTAAACACAGTGTAAAAAAATTCTTAAAAAAGGGGTGGTGCCTGTGGCTCAAAGGTGTAGGTTGCCAGCCCCATATACCAGAGGTGGTGGGTTCAAATCCAGCCCTGGCCAAAAACTGCAAAAAAAAAAAAATTCTTAAAAGCAAAAAATAATTTTCTACCATTATTCCCAGAATTAAGTTCACTAATTAAACAACTATAATGGATGCTATTCTCATTGACATCTATGTGAATATTACAGTGAAGTTCTATAATACACAATCTGTGCAGCTATAGATGGCAGCCCCATTTAGATGTCTCCAGGCATGAAAAATGCTGACCTACACTACTTGGCAATCTTGAGGAAGAATAATTTTAACTATGCAGATGGTAAAATAAATAAGTTTGTTAACTACCCAGTGAATATGAAATGTATCAACAAACCCTCTTCAAGTTTTCAGGTTTTTAACCTTATTTTTATGATGATGATGATGATGATGATGATAATAATAGCATCATCAGGAGTTTTCTCGATACTTCCTTTTAAGGTTTCCATTGTTTCATGTCCTAGATTTAAGTCTCCTATCCATCTTGAGTCAATTTTTGTAAGGGGTGAAAGATGTGAGACTATTTTCAATCTTGTACATGTGGTTATCCAGTTCTCCCAGCACCCTTTGTTGAATAGGGATTCTTTTCTCCACTACATGCTTTTGTTTGGTTTATGAAAGATCGTATGGCAAGTAGAGCCTGGTCTCATCACTTATTTTTATGTTCTGTTTCATATGTCTATGTCTCTATTTTTGTGCCAATACCATGCTGTTTTGATTACTGTGGGTTTGTAATATAACCTGCAGTCTGGTAGGGTGATGCCTCCAACTTTGTTTGTATTATCAAGAATAGCATTAGCTATATGGGGCCTTTCTGGTTCCATACAAAACAAAGTACTATTTTTTCTAGTTCTTCAAAATATGACGTTGGTATTTCAATGGGGATTGCATTTAATCTGTAAATTGCTTTGGGTAGAATGGACATTTTGACAATGTTGATTCTTCCCAGTTAAGAGCATGGTATATTCTTTCATTTTCATATCTTCTGCAATTTCTTTTCTTAGGATTTCATAATTCTCTTTGAAAATATCTTTCACCTCTTTTGTTAGACATATTTCTGAGTGTTTTATTTCCTTTGAAGCTACTGTGAAGGGAATTGTGTCCTTGATTTGCTTCTCAATTTGGCTGTTATTGGTGTATTCAAAGGCTACTGATTTGTGGAAATTGGTTTTATACCCTGAGACATTACTGTATTTCCTGATGACTTCCAGGAGTTTTGTGGCTGAGTCTCCAGCGTTTTCTAAGTAAAAGTTCATATAATCAGCAAAGAGAGAAGTATGACCTCCAATGCCCCCGTTTGTATGCCCTTTATATCCTTCTCTTGCCTGATTGTATTGGCTAGAATTTCCAGAACTATGTTGAATAATAGTGGTGATAGTGGACCCCCTCATCTGGTTCCAGTTCTAAGTGGAAAAGCTTTCAGTTTTACACTACTCAGTATGATGTTAACCATTGTTTTGTCACAGATGGCTTCAATTGGCTTTAGATATATGCCATCTATGCCTATTTTCTTAAGTGTTCTTATTAGGAAAAAATGCAGAATTTTGTTTAATGCTTTTTCTTCGTCTATTGAGAGGATCATATGGTCTTTGTTTTTGCTTCTATTGATATGGTGTATTACATTTATGGATTTCCGTATCTTAAATCAACCTTGTATCCTTTGGATAAAGTCTACTTGATCATGATGTATAATTTTTTAAATAAGTAGATGCAATCTATTAGTTAAGATTTTGTTGAGTATTTTTGCATCAATATACCAAACAAAAGCATACGGTGGGGAAAAGAATCTGTATTCAATAAACAATGCTAGAACAACTGGAAAACCACATGTAAAAGACTGAAACTCGACCCACTACTTTTCACTCCTTACAAAAATTGACTGGCGATGGATAAGAGACTAAAATCTAAGATATGAAACAATAAAAATCTTAGGAAAATGTGTGAGGAAAACTCTTGATAATGTTTGACTGGGGAAAGATTGTATGATAAAGACTTCAGTGGCCATTGAAACAACAAAAATTAACAAATGGAACTTAATTAAGCTGAAATGCTTCTGCACAGGTAAGGGCACAAAAGTAAAGCCAAGAGACAATCTTCAGAATGGGAAAAGATATTTACAGGGTATCAATCTGACAAAGAGTTGATAACTAGAATCTACAGTGAACTCAAAGTAATCAACAGGAAAAGAGCAAACAATCCCATCTAACTCTAGGCAAGAGATATGAACAGAACCTTCTGTGAAGAAGATAGACAAATGGCTAACTAACAATTGAAAAAATGCTCATCATCCCTGATCATCAGAGAAATATAAGTCAAAACTACCCGGAGATATCAGCTGTACTCGATGAGAATAGCCCACATCACAAAGTCTCAAGCTGCAGATGGTGGATGTGAAGAGAAGGGAATACTTTTACACTGCTGGTGGGACTGCAAACTAATACATCCTTTTTGGAAGGAAGTATGGAGAATCCTCAAAGAACTCAAATTAGACCTCCCATTTGATCCTGTATTCCCATTACTAGGCATCTGCCTCAAAGAAAAAGAATCCTTTTTCTGTTCTTGGTAGTTCAATTTACAATTGCCAAACACGGAAACAACCTAAATGCCCATCAACCCAGGAGTGGACTAACAAGCTGTGGTATATGGATACTCTGGAGTACTATTAGCCATTAAAAAACATGGAGATTTTACATCTTTTGTATTAACCTGGATGGAGGTGGAACACATTCTTCTTAGTAAAGCATCTCAAGAATGTAGAAGCAAGATTCCAATGTATACAATTCTAATATGAAGGCAGTGGATGAGCCTACAAGGGGTAGGATAGGGGAATGAGGAAACAAGGAGAGGGGAGAAGGGAGGGGGCTGAGGGGCCACTGTGTATGGCACACCTCTTGGAGGTGGGACACAATTACAAAAGGAACTTTACTTAATAAGCACAATCCGCGTAAACTAATTCTTTGTACCCTCAGTGAATCCCAAACAATAAAAAACAAATAAATAAAATAATAAACAATAAACAATAATAATAACAACTATGGAAATGTTCAAAGAAGTCTTTTAGGAAGCATCTATGAAGACAAGGTACTTATCACCAATTCCCCTTCCTCCCTATCAATGTTCTTCATCAATTTCTTCTCTTAAATACTATTGACCAACAAAGTAATGAATACAAATGCTTTAAACACAGATGTGTCATTTGTATATAACATTCTCAATGTTTCAAATCAATCCATCATCTGTTATTTCATTTGATCCCCCCCATAAAGGTAAGTGCTCCTCCCGGGACAGCGGAGGGTGCAGAGAATCCAGAGAATTGAGAAACTTGGCTCTGTTCCACAGTGAATCGTAGAAGAGCTGCAATGACACCCTGCACTGCTATGATTCTACTTTCATCAGTACCATCTCTGGACCCTGCCAAGTCCATGCACTCAGATCATCATCCTGATGGAAATGGCATATAATTATTTGTTGTTTTACTTGTTTTTTCTTTTGCTTGTTTTGGGGTAAAATATGAACCCAAATGCCAAGCAAATTCACATTTCCAGAAAGAAAAGGAGAAAAGATCTCCTCTATTTTGCTCTTATTTTAGGCATCATGAAATGTGGACAGTGTCTGTGTGACACAGTTCAAATGTCAAACTTACCCTCATCAGTCCAAACCCAGGAATGTAGGTTGACACTACAGGGCCCTGAAGAGGCATCCCCTCCTGCTCTCTGAGCCCCTGGTGACCGTGGCTTCTAGTCCTTCGCACATACTGTTTGCAGCCTTCTAGACAGGCATCTCCCTTCAGTCAGTTAATCAGCACCGTGTTCCCCGGCCGCGGCCTGGCTAGACTGAGTAGACAGTGTCACTATTAAGCCACTAAGAATCAGATGCCATGTCACACATGCAGTTTCAGAAGAGTAGTTATAAGAAGGAAAGCAACCTCCCTGCCTGGTGACAGGGTGATGGCTGGCCCTGTGGACAAGCAGCCTGGAATCTCATTAGCCTCTTTCTGGTCACGGGATTGCCTGTTAATCATCTGTCTCTTTTTGTTTCATTTCTCCGCCTGGGGTCTGTGAGGACTGTTCCTCTAATCTCAGGGTCCTATCTCACCTTTGTTTTCAAAGTGCAAAGGCTGCAGGAGAGGACTTTGCAAACCCCTTTTCCTTCTTTTAACAGCTCTGAAATCACCAATCAGTATATCCTCACCTATATTCAAGTTTTTATCATTGTTCAATGCATTTTCCTTTGGGTTTCCATTCTCTTGACAGACCACTGAGGATATTGCACTTACCCTGGCTAAGAGTGCATGCTGAGCATTTTCCTAGTGGGCTTCATGATACTCAACTGGGCAGCTTCCTGGGACAGGGGTCCCCATTTAAACTAAGCTTCCAGGAAATATCTGACCTCGCTTTCCATTGACTGAGTTCTCAGTGTCGGTTTGTTAGTTAAGCCAAACAAGCATCTCGTACATATCAATGTTCTGTACTTGGTTCAGCTTACTGATGGCTAGTTAATAATCCTTAGGAGAATGTAGTAAGTGTGTACATAGTCTCAACCTATAATTTCTGCCACAACACAAACATTAAAGCAGGGGGTAGAACTGTCCTTATCACTATCTTTTTGCCCTAATTTTATAGATTTTTGTAGAGCACCTACAATAATTTTTTAGATTGTTCAAAGATGAACTTGACTAATTTCATACCTCTTTTTCACAAAACTCATTCCACTCCATTAATATACAAAGCACTTAATATATTTTGAACATTGGCTGGAGTTTTTGGTGGATAAGGCACAGCTCCCAGTCCTAAAGAGACTTCTATGGTCCTATAAGGAAAAGGTTCCACTTGGCCTTGGCACACCCTACAGCCCTGTTTAAGTGAAAAGCATAGACACTCATGGTTCTAAAAAGACAATTAGCGAGCACTATTATTTATGGCTGCTTTATATACTTGGATGACGGAGTGGGGTTTGTGGGTGTATAAAATACAGAATGACAAAAGGAGGGTGGTTAGTCTGCCACTGAGATGATATGATAAACAAGGAGTGACCAGTACGAAAATAGAAATGGTTTTGAATGTCATGATCTATTTGATAAGCTGTGAATAATCAAAGTGTTAAGTACAGCAGCTCACCCACAATACTTAATTAATCAAAATAAATACATTTCTTTGCAAATGATGTAGTTCCAAAACAACAACACTAATAGAAAAGAAATCTATTCTTCAATCCCTGATATACCTTAGTGGCCTATTTGTAAATTTCCCATGAAATATTGTTCTTTCTAATACAAAAAAATAAACCAGTAAGGGTGGCATCTTCGTAATCACCAGCCAAGCCAGGCACTATATCAGGCATTCTCCATTCATGCTGAGTCACAATAGTCCTAGGAAACAGCCTTTTACCATGGCGGGCTCTGAGGCTCAGAGAAGTTAGGGAGCTTGTGCCCTGAGGACCACATGCTAAGAAATGCAGCTGGAATTCCAGCCCCAGCACACAGAGCCACATGCCAGGCTCACCTGCTCTGCATTGTGAAGGTATCTGGGCCTCACTTTCCCTTTGACCTTAAGGCTAATAGAAGAGAAAAATGGATTCTGGGCTCTGGGGAAACTTTTATAGACTCAAAACTTCCCATTGTGTTTGTTCTAGGGACTTTTAGGCTCCTGGGACTTTGCTCCTTCTCTACACACCCAGGCAGATGGCTCAGCCTGCATATATACAAAGTTAATATGTGCCATTCTCACCTCCTGCAGGTTCAGAGCCCATGATGGCAGGACCTTGCCTCATTATTTTACTGTGCTCAGCTCCTGGCAGCCCAATGGGTGCTTCGGAGGGGCTGAATGATATTTGTCAAATTTAATTGAATCATACCAGACCTGTGCTAGGGGCAAGTGTAATATACTTGGTATCCCAAAGGTTTCTCATAAAGTCACCATACATAGAGAAGAATAGAGAATTGTAGCTAAATGTAACTTTAGTCACAAAATATTCATTATAAAATTAAAAAAAATATGTACAAAATATTCTCTACCTTTTGGCCACCTCTTTATAAATTTTTATAATGAACAGTTTGTAAATAAAGGTTAATTTGGCTACAATTTCCCACTTTTCCCTCTGTCTGGCAACTTTATGGACAAACTTTGAGACACCCCCATAGTAGGTAGCTCACAGACTCAGAGTCAGGTTCCAGACTCCCATTTGCTACCTACTGAGAGTATGACTTGGTGCACCTTCCTTGATTTTCCTCCTCTGAAGCTCACCTCCTGTTGTTACGAAGATCAAATGAGATACAAAGAAGCAGTCAGCATAACGTCCAGCACACACTGGACACAAAACCAAATCTGGATCCTTTTTCTCTACCTTTACCCTTTGATGCTCATTTTGAAGGTGACTTTGAAAGATGAACATTTTTCAAAAGCTGGACAGTCCAGAAATCCAGAGCCTTCTCATGTTTCAACTATTCTTGGATGTACACGGAGTGGCCTGAAGCCATTAATGATTCACTCATTGGCCTTAACAGCTAATATGCCCCCAAAGGGGCTTTCATAACACAAACAAAGGAAAGCAAAGGGTTGAACCACTTATTCTGTGAATTTGATTGATGTGGATAGGCAGTCTGGACATCTGAGGCCACAATGCACATTTTTTTTCTTCCCTTTCATGGCAGGATTGATTTTGGCCTGAATCATCTAAATAATTGCCATTACTCCCCTAAGACATGTCATTTGCTTTGTGGGCATAGACAGCTTTAGAAAAGAAGTATTATCTTAGCTTTTTCACAACATGGAAACTTTCAAACACAGAGAGGTTAATTGATTTGACAAATGTCACACAGCTCCTCAGTCACAAAGCTGAGAGACAGCCTCTTGGTTTCCAAGCTACTCCTCCTCTTACCACATTAAAGAAAACTGTTACAGCTTCTTAAATACAAGTATGCTGTAAATAGAAATAATAACTTTTATAGCCACACATTTATTTCCTTTTTGGCACAGAAAATGTTAGTTTGAAGCTAGTATAAAAATGAGATAATCACATGTGAATAATTATTATGTTCATCACTTAAAAGTCTCATAGCTCATGTTTTAAACTTATACTTTGTACTTAGAGAAAGAAGATGATAGATGCTTGGAAAACAAAAAAAAAAAGAAATCGCAGTCCACAATTTTCTTTATTAAATGACAAATGATGTCATTGGAAGTCATAAGTTCATCCATTCAATCAGGTGTTTTTGAAAGTCCTCCTATGAGCAGTGTGCTGTGTGATGGAAGAACAAAGGACACATCATAGCTCTCCTTGGAGCACATGTCCACAAGAACAAGTAAGATCTCTACCATAAGAAGAGATCAATGCCCAAGGTGTGAAGGACTGGAGTTCCCATTCTGAATCTGCACCAACTGACTAAGCTGATCTAAGATGGGGACTGGAGAGACCTGCATCAACTAACTGGTCAGGTCACCATTGACCCTGGACAATGAAAACTGTAGTATCCAGCTAATACTCATGAGTTTTAATGTAGAACCTAGTGAGGTCATCTGGAGGAAACAAACTTAAAAATAATGAAGGATAATATTAATGAATTACTATAAAGGAGGAAGACAAAAATGTATAAATGCATAAATTTACCAAGTGGTGCATATATACCACCTCCATGGAGTGAATAGTATATAATCTGTGAATCTAGAAAAGGTAAAAAAATCTGTATTTTTACTGACGTTGCTAAATATCCCTTGTTGGGTCTTAATCTTAGGGTAGAATTTTCACTTATATAGTGCTTTAATTTTGTCTTAACAAATACTACAGCAGAGATTTTCATTATAACCTCTTATTACATGAGGCAATGAGAGAAGCGGTTATCAGTAACAGTCCCATGTTACTCTCAGGTAATTTGAAGTCTGGATCAGTAAGGTGATTGTCTTGCTCAATATCACATGCTGAGGGCCTCCATAAGGGTATGACATGTAACTATGAGCACCAGGAATGGAATTGTCCTCTAGACACACAAGTGTAATGTCAGAGCAGAGAGGAAGGAGTGCAGCGTATTAGGACATTTCCCTCCGTTTAATAGAGGAGGAGGATGAACTAAATGAAAGCCTTTGAATGACCTGCAGATTTCATTCACAGTTGTATGCTTCCCACCCTCTCACAAGCAATTCAAAGTTCTTGCACGTCATGTTCTGTGTTACTCAAGATACTGATTGCACTTCCTTGAGGGTTGGTTGATTCCCAACACTAGAGCCCTATGAAAGATGGAGGCACAAAATATGACCCAAAAGAACTTGAATCTCTCTAAGATGGGAATTAATTTATTCTGTGACTTTGAGCAAGTCCCTGAAATTCCTCCAGCTCTTTTGTATTTAAAATTGGAATACTATTCTTTCCCTACTTATCTCTTAAATGAAGACATCAAACTGAGAATGCACTATGATAATATGAGTTGATGCAAAGGTCAAAATACTATACAAATGTAAGATAATTTCTTAAGACTGTTTCTTGGATGGCTAGTCTAGGAAAGGATAGCATATATGATAATCAGTCAATCAAAATGTCTTAGCAAAATAGGTGCTGTGGAGTCATCAAATATGGTCTCATCAAAGCAGTTTAAGGGAGGGGTGCATAAGCTAAGTGGATGTTGATTGACTATGCACACTTCACGCTCAGTGGAAACATTTCTTGCTGAAGACCAAACAGGTGGTCAACATCTTACAAAATGAAAAATGACAGAAGGAAAGAAAAATAGGTTTTCCAGAAGAAGTGGGATTCTATCTGCATTTGATAAATTTGTAGAAAGGGGCATAGCATGAGAAAAGGGTCATTTCTACAAAATAGTGTCGCCTCCATGAAGACAGGACTTTTCATTTATCTTGTGCATTGCCGCATCTTAGGTCCAGGTACCTTGTGGAGGCACCATAAGTTTATGTGAATGCATCAGCGAGGGCCAGCGTGAACAATATATGCATGTGAAAACGAACCAGGGTGCCTTGGCAACTTGGCTATCTTCTTGACAAGAGAAGGTTTATGATGGGGTCTAGTGGAAAACCAGTTTGAAGAGTAAGTTGCAGCCAAAGCTCAGAGTGACACAGAAGGAAAGCACCAAAGCCTCCTTCCTAGCAGAGCTGCGAAGAGTCCTAACAAACTACAATTTCTTAAACTAGGTTTGACAGACTCCAGGGCAGGAGAATATTTGTAGATGTGTTCTGGGAAATTCATAACACCCTCTGCTAACACCGTTTGCACAACTGTGTCTATGTATGCATTTCTCATGATTGAGCTTACCTTTCTGTCAGATGCCTGAAATAGGATATGCCAAAAAAAGGTCTAAAGAGTTTCTGACTGAGGTCCTGCTTTTATATATACCAGCTTTGTCACATGAGGAATAATTTTATCACATATTATTATATTGGGTGGTACCTTCATAATTAAATAATCATATCTAATTTTGTATTCTGTATTTCAAGTGCATGCATTTGTTTGTGTGTGAATGTGTGTATGTGTGAGTGTGAACTACACTGTAGGGATGTGGACTGTGCCTCGGCCTTTCCTGTGAGTATGGCCTAGTTAGAGCCAGGTTGTGGGTACTCAGAAGTGACTTTGTGAGTATAAATATGTCTGAACCTGCCAGGTAATACACTCAGATGACATAGGTTTTTCTGTTATGAAAACACAATGCTGATTATTTCACAGAGATATTGCCTTCTGCTATTTGATTAAATATATTTCATATTTAAATGCCTTTAAGATATTGTCTGTACTGAATTCAGTGTTAATAAATATTAACAAATCCTCCTTAAGGACTTCCTAAAACAGTCAAGGCTATTATTAAGATGGCCGTCCTAGGAAATATCCTCATATCTACCTTTTTATCCAGGGAGAAATATTAGGCTGCTACCTTGAATGTTTAACTCAAGCATGCCTTCCCTACAACCAAAAGCTATAAAAATAAAATGTTCAATATGAATTATTTAGGTAAGAAGGCACATATATCTATCGAAATTAAATGAAGCAATGGCCTCTGAGAACTTCAGGTGGTAGGAGCCCAGTGAATAAGGAATGAAAGTTCATCAAACATGATTAAAACATGGTCAGAAATACTTCTGTCTATAAACATTAACTCAAAATAAAAGCTGAAATTGTATCAATTTTAATTCTAACAATTACTAAAGTGCTTTTAGATAAATATTTCCTATCTTGTGACTTGTGACGTTTCACACTTACCAGTGAAAGCAGGGAGAGAACCACTTTGGGTAAAGTAATTTCAGGGTCTCCACCTCTCTGTTCATTACCTAAGGATATTTAGAAGTAAAAGACTGGAATCTGGCAGAGCGAAATAACCATCTAGAGACTGGCATGTGTGGCTTTGGACTTCAGCTTTGAACGGGTGGGCAAGACATTTTGATCCTAAAGTTTGACAGGGTTCGAAAGTTCAGGTGGAGTTTCAAGTTGTAAAATTGGATTTTGACTGATTTGGTCATGGTATGAAGATCTATATGTGCCATGAGGTATTTTGATCTCAGCAGGAGACTATACAACATAGACACGTTTCACTGTGGCTAAAATAGCTATTGACACAGTGCTGGACTGCACCAGATGGCAGCTTGACATAAGCTACTGGTACACTGCTCTTGTGTTAAGCAGAGCCTCTCAGGCCTACAAAGGGGCATAAAAGAGTGTTGGTAAACACCAATGGGGCACAGACTCCTATACCCATAGCCGAGGAAAGATTTTAACCACAAGGAAGAGAAAACATTTATGAACAAGGGTCCTTTCAACACCCGATTATCTTTCATGTAGCTTCACCAGGACGGTGGTAGCTTCACCAAGACTAGGGGAGCCAAACCAATGCTTGGCTAATTAGCCAAATATTAATTCTTTACTTTATAAATTCTCTGCTAATGTAAATTAAATTAAATAAGTGGTGGGTGAGCTCTATGCTGTAATACTTATCTGTGGGTTATCAGTTAGATTTTTTTTTTTAATTTGAACCAAACTGTGTCTCTTCTTCAGTACATTGCCAAATGATCGGATCATTTTTACTCAGGAGAAGTATCCACCCCCTGGAAAACTATTAGAAGTCAAAGCTACTTTGGAAATAATGACTTGATAGTGCATCATTAATTATTATTTTCCTCTTTTTAAGTGCAAATAACAATAGGGGCCAATAGTGGGTAGATGGAAACTTAACATGGAGTGTTTTGAGGAACTGACAAGGTCCAAAATGGAAGAACATATTTATTTCAAGAGTCGGGAGATACATCTTTTGTCCACTTGCAGGTCTCTGAGTTCCTTCTGTGTATAATCAAAACATATTGATCTGGACATACAAATATCCAAAGAAAGTACAAGAATCATTGCAATTAAATATTAGAATTCACTTGGGTATAGTGCTTCACAGTACCCAGAACACCTTAAGTCTTTGAAGTAGACAAGAGTGGACTTACACTATTCTTACCTTGGGAAGTGCACTCATCTCTAGCTTCTGACCTATAAGCCCCTGAGCACTGACTTTTGCTGTGGAGGCCTCTTTGCCAGTCTTATGATTGTTCCTTTTTCAAGTAGATCTCTCACTGATTGATCTCAAAGTACCTAGTCCAATCAGTCACTAACTTTTACATTTTAAATCCTTCTAGAATACATCTGGTACATTCCAGCCCCATATCTCACTTGAACTATCATGGGATTCTCATAATTAAACTCTCTTGTCTGCATCTTAGACCCTCTAACAACATTCTTGGAATAAATGAGATTTTTGGCTCAAGGGATTTGACTAAAGAGAGAGTTTAACACATTAACTGCTATATGAGTTGTGTTTAAGTTAGGTTAATTTAGAGCCCAGGGTCTCGCGAAGCATATATAACTCATATGCCTTTTGCACATGGACTTCCATGCTCGAAAATTTTGTTTTAATACTAAGTCAAAAGACATGCAAGTTATATATGCTTCGCAAGGCCCTGGGGTCAAAACTAGAATGGGTTAAATAAGATTCACACAACAGTTAATATGTTTGACCTAATAAAACTCCATTGACCCAAGGACAATTTTTTTTTTTTTTTAGTGTGACAATCAATGTGTTAATAAAGGTGCCATTATCAGAGGTGAGGAGAGAACTAAAGGGACCAAAAGTCCTGGTGAAAGACCCAAACTAGCAAGAGCAAGAAGTCATTACCAGCCCTGAATGATTCTGGTGACAGCTAGTCCTGAAGAAGAGCTACATCATAGATGTTGTGGCCACAGAGGAACAGACACCAGTAAAGCGTGAGTAGGTGTGGAGAAAGGGGAGAAATATGGCTACCAACTATTCCTCCCCAGGGCTACTTCAACTTCTTGTCAATGACTTCCATTGTCACAACCCAGTACGAGGGGATAGCAAGGAGCCTGAACAGTTCTATGGAGGCCATTCGGCAGAGAATATTGTGTGTACCAGCAGAGCCACAAAGAGTCACCCCACTCACAACACTTTACCCCTTCACACCAGTAATTAAACTTTGTCCTGGCCACCCCAGAACCTACAAAATAAATCCCAACCCAACATACCACGCCCTCCTTTCCTTTTTCCTGGTGATGTCTCTAGCATTCTCCCCAGACACTCTCTCTTTCTCTTCTAATTATTTAAAACAATTACATTACTTTTTTTGTAGCTCTCTTCACATACCTCTATTTCTTTTAGGCATCTTTTTTTGAAATTTCCTCTGGAATACTCTTCCCTCTCTTCCTTGACAAATGGCACTTTAATACTGCCTCCTGTAGGAAACCCTGGCTAAAGTACATAATCTTGTGCTTACTTCTTTTTCAAACTTTACCTCCCAATTAGCTTGGATTATGTTAACTCTATGTTATGCTGATGTTTTTGACCCCCAAAAGTTCCTTATGTACAACTCTGTCTTTCCCACAGGGAAGTCTCCTAAAGGTGGGTTAATGCTCTATTTGGGTTTATTGCTTAGCAAGTAGCATAATAGTCACAAATGGTGGGGGATTTATATTTGCTTATGGAACTGAATTAAACAAAGGTCCATATTTTATTTGTCTAGCCCATGAGGAGTAGGGAACATATCAATCTTGATTTCTCAGTAAATATTTGTTGTTTGAAACATAAAACATCTCAAACCCTTGTTTGTCAGTTCTCATAAGCAAGAGAAGTGGAGGGAAGTTGTCTTTTCTGTGCTTGCTCTGGACTTGAAGTAGCTCAGATTTTAGAAGACTCAGTTTGCAGAGACATAAATAAAACAAAGAAAATGCCTACAGCTTTAAGAATTTCAAAAGTTAACTTACTAAAATGAGCTAGTCGGTGTCATCAATCAAATACCCCATTACTAAAACACCAGGGGTAAGACAGTAGGTTTTATACAAAGCATATTAATATATATGAATGAACCAGGTAGAGGCCGAGGTACTGTGTAGTTTCATAAAAATCCCTTCTGGCCACAAACTGCATCTGATTATATTCGATGTCATTCAAAGCACAAGGGCCTCTGAAGCAGAAGCCTAAATAGGGCTGACAACCAGACGTGGCATTTGAGCCTTCTAGATTTATAGCCTATTTCCAAGTTGCTTTTCCTGCCTTATTCACAAAAAAGAAAAGAGAAATGTCACCTGACCGAAAATGACCAATGAGTGTTCATAAATCTCTCTCAAGTCCTATCAAAACTAAGGTTTCCGTGGTAATTCTCCTATAAAAAGAAATGTAAAATTTATTCCAAATGAGGGGTGGGAAAGGAGTTGCTTTCTTGCTTTGTGGAAGCAAGGGCTTTTGAGCAAAATTAGCTTGTACTTCTCCTGGCAGAAGTCACATTTGGGCCCCTCATTTCATGAGAAAACCATTTCTTGTGAAATACAAGCATGCAGCCTGTGTCTGCGTGTGTGTGTTTAAATCCCCCATCCTGCACCCCCAACTGAACAGTGAAGTGGGTCCCCATCCCTTCATGCCTTGTTAGGGCCAGGCTGAGCCAGCTGGCCAGGCTGCCCCTGTCCTCGGGCCTGGGCACCATTGTCCCTGAGCTCACCCAGCCTCGCATCCCTTTGAAGCTGCTCCAAAGAAACTTTATCCCTCTGTTCCAGCTGGCGTTTCATTAAGCCCTGGCTTCACAGGATTTTCCACTCCCATTGACACATCAGAGCAAAGATGTAGCCATTAAAATAATGAAGAAAAAGGGAGCGAGCAGAGGAAAAACGGTTTGAGGGGAAATTGAAAAGGAGTACAAGGTTATTTAAAAAATAAAGGCCAACTGCAGAAAAATAAAATGTACCCACTTTCTCATTGCTCTTGCTCTCTCTTTTCTTCCTCCCCTACATGTGTGTGTCCTAAGCTGTCCAAATGTTTCACAAAGCCTCATAGGGAGCAACTTCAGAGAGGCTCTGGCTCTGTGAAAAAGCCGACAGTTACAGGTCTAAATTAGAAGCAACCGATAAGAATCCCAAAGTCATTCTGAGTATACATGAAGGCAGGGAACTCAGTGCATTGAAGATGGAGTGAATCTTAAATCTAACCTTCTCTTGTGCTCTGAAAAAAAAAAAAAAAAAAAAGCCCTCATCCTATCTCCTGCTGGTTAGACATCAAGGCCACCTAAGTTATTAACACCCCACATGTGACCTCCTTATTCTCACCTCTCCAGCTTTGCTCCTTCACTGCCCAGCCTGCAGTGCCTGCTCCAGACTGGATCTTTCACTTCTTCAGAGGAAGTTTGGCTCCAAACTTCTCTAGACAGAAAACCTCTTTGATGCCTGCTTCCTGAGCCATAGATCTATTATGTATTGTTTTCTCCAAAATTAGATTATGACTTTAAGGATCAAAAGAATTGGAATCCTTTCTTGCCGTCTCCAGACAAAGACCTTGCTTAGGACTCTACAGAATTTCTATTTTTCCATAACATCTGTCCAAGCTATCAGCAGACTGCAGTCACCGCAACCTCAACCAAGACAAGGAAAAGTCACAAAAGGCCTTTAAGTTCCGCAAACAGCTGTGACAAAGCCCATACACAAAGCCTACACATTTTACTCCCCTGGGCTCGGATTCAGGCACCATGATTTCAATAACTATCAACTTTTCCCACAGGAATTAGAAGCAGTGACCTAGAAGTGTATTCTGAGATATGTGCCTGATGACAGCAGAGTAAGTGACAGCTGACATATAATTGAAGGAAGGAAAAAACAACACCCCCCCAAAAAAAGTGACAATAATTGAACGCCCATATTTCTTCATGGCGCTAAATGTGATGTTTACAAAAACAAATTCTGAAGTGTGCTCAATAACTGCTGTTAAAAATACAGAATGCACATATTCTTAAAAGATGTACTAGAAAATGGTTAAAATTTGTTTTAGGGAAAAAGATGATGTTTAAAACATTTATGTATATGTTTCCTCTTATATCAAGTATTTCAGTTAAAATTGGATGCCATCCATATAAATGTTCAGCTTATATTATCATGAAATCGGTTCTACTTTATGCCCCTGCACTAAAGGCCATGCAACAAAAGGCTTGTTTATTTAACTACGCAACTGTCGTGATATTAAGAAAAGTCCACAAGGCTCAAGAAAAATCCACTGGTGCAGCGAACCAGTGAAAACATACACTGAGAGGAAGCAGGGCTACATAGGACATCTTGGCTCCAGAGAGGGCAAACCTGTATTCCTACTTAACCCTTCCTTCTGTGCATTGACACTGTGTGATTCTGCTCATGTTCCCCAACAGGGCTGAAAGGTACAAGGCAACACTTTGTAAGAACTAAGTGAGATCATGTATGTTCCAGAGTCCACCTCAGGCTCATACATAGAAAACCTGGGTCCCAAAGATGGATTGTTGAGGGAGACATTCAACTTTTAATACTATTGCATTGGGGCTCGGCGCCTGTGGCTCAATCGGCTAAAGCGCCAGCCACATACACCTAAGGTGGCAGGTTTGAATCCCCAGCCCAGACCGCCAAACAACAATGATGGCTGCAACCAAAAAATGGCTGGGCACTGTGGTGGGCGCCTGTGGTCCCAGCTACTTGGGAGGCAGAGGCAGGAGACTCGCGAGCCCAGGAGTTGGAGGTTGCTATGAGCTGTGATGCCATGGCACTCTACCCAGGGGGATAGCTTGAGGCTCCGTCTCAAAAAAAAAAAAAAAATACTGTTGCATTGGGGATTAGGTTTTAACTTGTAACTTTTGGGGAAACACAAACATGCGGTCTATAGCAGAAGATACACACATGAACCAATGCTTCAGTAATAATACAAGGAGATGACTGAGTATTGACTGGAAGACTGCAATTGCTATAGTCAATAGAACTGAGTCATTAAGGATGGGACATGTCATGGGCGGTTTTGTGGTGATAGTGGGGTTGGATGCTTCAGAGAAGGGCAAGGGTGGGACATGGACGATGAGAGGTATGAAAGAGTGCGCAGGGGTGTGGGGGGAAGAGCTGAATCTACAGTAGATAGGCTGATGGGACAATCAGGGCCCATGACTCAGTTCCTGGCTGGCACCAGTACATAGCTCTGCTGTAACTGCACAGCACAGAGTCACACAGGTTTGCAATCTCCCCTCTGCCACTTATGATTTCAGGGACACTGGGCAGCATGACAATGCCTAGGTCTCCTCAGATGTGAAGTGAAGCTCAGTTTGTACCTACTTTGAAGAGCTGTGAAGAGGATTAAATTGAGCACCCAGAGAGATAAAGGCATGACAGCCAGCAGGCACAGTTCCCAAGACCAAGCGTCCCACATACAGCCATTTTTACTAGTTCCATTATTATCTATTATTGACATTACCCTTCTATCGCATGCGGCCTCCTGCACACATGTTCCTTGTCTCCCACATATTCCTTATGCTACCTTGCTTCTAATCTTTACCTAATTGCCACAATGAAATCGATCAGTATCCTTAACTTTCCCCTCTGTTCCTCAGATTCTATCTATCAAGCTGCTATCTTCCATCTCATCCTTCAAGGCCTAGAACAAATCACACCACCTTTGCAATCCATTCCAAGATGTCTGGACCTGCTTTTATTGCAAGGTTTTAACCTTTGTTATAGCCCTGGTCACAGATTACATCATGTTATCATGTCTAACGCAGGTGACAATTTCTCATTGACTTGTGAGCCCTTATGAAGCAAGAATATTTTTTGTTAAATTTAATTTTCTCCAGGGTCACTTTACATAAGCTTGATGAAATAAGCCCAAGGCATCTGATTCTCTTTGTTTTTCTCCTGAGGATGGAACTCAAGTTCCAACTTCTGCTTTTAGCATTCACATAATATTTTTCAATGCATGAGAAGTCTTAAAGGGAAATGACTTAAGAGTCAGAATAAATAATCTGATAATTAATCCTGAGTTTATGAAATATCTTTAACAATGGATTTTGGGGGGGGATAATCTAACCCTGACTTAGCTAGTGTCCTGATCATAGTAATTTATGATTCTTAGATTGTAGATAATATGTGTGTGTGTGTGCATATCCAAATGCTATGAGACTCTATTTTGTCTGGCTTCATGCATGTTTTTCAAGGTTTCAAAATCCATTAACTAGAGCTTATTTAGCCTCAGCTGATAAGATAGCTTTTATTGTGTGAGTATGTGTGGGGATTTTTTTTTTTTTTTTAACAGAAGCCAAGTGTGCCCTTTGGATGAATTGATTTCCTCAATCTCATGGTGAAATATTGCATTTCAGTTGTCACTTTTGATTTATTGTTTCTTTAAACATTAAATCTTCCTTTGCATTTTTATTGGTTTCATTAAAAATGTTCTGCTCATCTTTTTCATGGCCACTTCCATAAAGGCTAGGAAGGCTTCAGTCGGGAAGCCTTGGGGGACCAGCAAAGTCCCCTCCTCTCTGCTGGGTCCTCCTAGATGCCACCCTTCCATGGGAAGCACATTCTGAAGAATATACAGAAAAATCTGGAAAAATCCTGCTTGCTTTTGGTATGGAGTTTATAAAAATATGTACTAAATCTAATAACTTTGGTGTGTAATGAGGCACATAGCATATGTCAGAAGTATGGTGTCCAAGCAGCAGTGGGCTCAAATGGTTTATCTTACTGGCAAATGTGTTGCATGAGATTTGACCCTTAAATTGAGCACTGGGAGAGATAAATAGGGTAATCAAAAGGACTCCCGTACAGTCACAGGAACCTGGAGCCATCTGGTCAAGACAAAAATAAATCAGTAATGCAACTGGAAATGGTCTCCAGAGACCTTTGGGGATTGGTTTAGCATCGCTGTCTCTCAAATTGTGGAGCAGAGGCAAATGACAGCAAAGATCATGAAACTAACTCTAATTAACACACACATACACACACACAGCAAAGGACTCAGAAGTCCTTTCAGACTGAAATGCCTTACACCTGAGGGACTAAATGCCAAACAATAATTTGAAAGTCTCCCTGCTTGGTAAAGACAAAATATAAAAAGCATGTATTGATTGTGGGAGAAGCTCATGAAGGCCTGATGCAGGAAAACAAACAAAACAAAAACAGAAATCCCATTTAATCAAAATGTAACAAACCAGAGCTTTCAGCTATACAGCACTGTTTTGCTGACTTGAGTTAATAAACCTAGCATCTGATGTGTTTCTTTAAAAGATCTGCCCTTCTGTAACTTCTTATATAGGTGCCAAAGTGGAAGTTAACAAAATTATATGAAATACTCAAGTAAAATCATTTTTATTCAGTATTTTCTTTCTGCTGAAAACTCAAGCAAAACCATTTCATTTGTTTTTCCTGTTATGAAAAACTCTCCTGAGTTACACTGATTCAAATCTCCAAAAGATAAACCGTTAGGAATACAGATTAAAACATAAAGATATCTAAAGATACTGTTTTGATTTGATTTTTTTGTGTTTAAAAAAGTGTCCCAAATAACATCTATATCACATAAAACATTTTTAACAGCATGATTAAAATACATTTATATATTAAATATATTATTTCTGTATTTTTGAAGTTATTTGGGATCATTTAATGATGATGGCATATGGTGCCATGTGATGATGGCATATGGTGCCATGTCTACCCCAGACTCCCACAACTCTGTGTTATATCTGGTTACACAGTGGGCTTCCTTATCCATCCCAGCTTTCATACCTTTTCAACTCAAACATAAGTGCTGACTGTTTACTATATGTGAGATTCTCTGCTTAACACCATGTGAGTTAAAGAGATGCGGGAGACAATGTTCCTGCCCTCAGAGTGTATATTCTGGAGGGGATCAGTCGGACCTGGAGATAAATGAGAACATTCTAAGCAGTGTCACTAGTGAAGTTCAAAGCACTCACTGTGAGCAGACAGGAGGAGACACCCTGTCTCATTTGGTCTCATCACCTTGAACCTCACTGTGCCTAAATTTTCCACCTTATGAAAATCAAAATCATACTGGATTTGTAGTTTCCTATTGCAGTTTAAATAGGTTAAGGCATATTGCCATGGGGTACAGTGACTCAGGCCTTTAACACCACCACTCTGGGAGGTCGAGAGGATCCCTTGAGCTGAAGAGTTTGAGACCAGCCTGAGCAAGAATAAGATCCCATCTCTACTAAAAGTAGAAAACTTAGCCAGGCGTTGTGGGTACCTGTTGTCGCATTTACTGGACAGGCTGATGCAGGAGAATCACTTGATCCCAGGAGGGATAATATCATGCCACTCAGCCTGGAGCAACAGACTAAGACACCAGCCCCCCAAAAAAAACCTTTAAGGCCTATGAAGCACTTAGAATAGCACCTGGCACATTTTTAGCATCCAGTTGGATGAAAATGCCAATTTTTAATATTTTATATTATTATCACTATATATTTTATTATTGTAATTATGACTTGGTCCCACTATGTGCTGACTATGGTTGGGAGGCAGTGGGGTTTTTTGTGTTTTTCTGTTTGTTCCCTGTGTTGCGTTTTCCTCAGACCTAAACGTTAGTGATATGAAGATTTCTCCATGCCCTTGCTTTTTTACTGGGACTATGGCCTACTGGTGTGGGGGACATAGAAAAACAGAAAGTGTGGTTTCTTTTCAAGGAACTCCTTGTTAAGAGGGAAAGCGGAGATACACACGAACACAGATGCATAATACATAATGACAGAACACGGCACACAGAAAGCGGACAGGGTGATTTCAGTCCCACATAGCATCATGATACAAATCCTGATAGCCACACTATCGGCCACCAGTTTGTAGAGGAAACAGAGCCTTTGAGATCAGGTGGTTATAAGCAACTTGAAGGGGGTGGTGAGCCCACATCACTGGCGTGTGTACCAAGAGAGAACTTCTGAAATGTCAGCACAGATTGAAGGATGTTGTTTTCAGGTAAGAGTACTAGACAGAGAAATAAGAGAAGCAAACTAGACTCCCGGCTCTTCTTTCTGCTCAGCCACTTATGCAAGTCAGCTACCTTGATAGTGTTTCCAATCTCTACTAAAGAAGATTATACATCAAGGCATGTAACTTTTCTTTCTTTTCTAAAGTTACTGATTCTGTCTAGGGGCATAATTTCCCACTGTGTCTGTTGATCATATACAGTGATACACACAGAGACACACACAGACATATACACACACACACACCTTTCTCCACCATGACCTTCAACATTTCCCTTCCCATCTATCATTCTGTCAGTTTGGGGGTTAAATCAAAATCTATTGCTAACATTATCATGAACTCTGTAAATATTGTTTACAGTTGATTCATATAATGAACTACTTACATGATCACAATATAATTTGTGCCCAATTTATTCTTTTCCAACTTGTCTGAAGTTAACAATTATCTTTCTCTCTCTCTCCCTCTCTCATACACACACACACACACACACACATACACACACACACACTATCTGCTTTGGCTTTCACATGTATTCCAAAATTTTCTGATACAACAGATAATCTCTAAATGCAGTTACAAGTGTTGAATATTATATATAATATTTATATATAGTAAATATTAGCTGTACTTTCCTTTCCTTGGAGATGTCTCTTGCAGCCCTCCTTTTTCCACTTCAGTCTAGGCTGTCTATACGCTAGGCATGGTAATGATACTGGAATTTCCCTTCAACATCACGCTAAGCTTCCCATAGCCTGTCCCTCTGCTAAAGAATTACATCCTGGATCACATGACTACATCTTTCCTGTTTAAGTGGAAAGTCTTTGATAGTAACCCCTGAGAAACAATGCATAGGAGATATAGTTTTAAAAACTCAGCGTATCTGAACATGTCTTTATTTTCCCTTTATATTTGGTTAATTTTTGCTTAAATATTAAATTCTAAATCAAAGATGATATTATCTATGAATTTGAAAGCTTTTCTTCTTTCTTTTTTTCCCCCTTCATATATACTCTTTTAGAAACAAAATGTAGATGTGATTCTAATTCCCAACCACATCCTCAGCTATTTTCTTTTCATTTTCTATTTTCTTTTTCATTTTGTTTGGTGTTTGTTTTGCTTAATTTTATTTTATTCTTTTTTGTCTAAGGACATTTAAGATCTTCTCTTTAGCTCCATTATTCTGAAAGTTTGTAACCGTGTCATTTGCTGCAAGTCTGAATTTCAGTCCTTATAGGTGATACTAGGTAAACTCTTTTTTTTTTTTTTAAATCTACAAACATTATTTGTACCTGGGAGGTTTTCTTACATTATTGCTTAAACAATAGCATGTGCCCTCTTTTATCTCTTATTTTCCTTAATTCCCATCATTCTTGTGCTGTAATCCTGAACAGATGTAATCCCAACAAAGAAAGATGTGTGTGTGTATATGTCTGTGTCTGTTTTCTTCTCTTTTTTAAATTTTCTATTTCTTTGTTTTCTTATTCCACATTTTAGAGGTTTCTTTTTTTATTTTCTTATTATACCTTGGGTTGAACTTTTAAATGTCTACTCTAAACTTTTTGATTTCCGATAGCCTTTTAAAAAATTCTAAACAGAAATTTTGTAATGCAGCCATTTTCACTTTATAGATATAGTATATTCATTTTCCTTCATAGAAAAAGACCTCTTATACTTTCGAAAGTTTCCAAGTTCTTTTTTTCTTCTGATCTAATTTTATACCTTTGTTTGCTGTCTCTTTCATTCTTACTTTGTAGGCCTTCTATAAACATCAGGTGATTACTTGTGATCCTTTTATGACTGAGGGAAGAGCAAGGCCCTTATTGGGATTTCTGGATTTCAGGGTTGTCAAAAGGTGGTTGCCACTCTAGGTTAATCAGGGAGTGACGTAGCTTTTTAAAATCTGACCAGAGTATTTTCTGAGTCATTTAGACACTGGCTTCAGAAATAAAGGCCTTGATTCTCTAGCATATATCTTCTGGAAGATAAGGAGAAGTAGGCCAGGATCTGGTTATTCTGCTGTGTAAATGCTCACTAATGCTTTAGATGCCTTCCTTTCATCTCAAACTTCAGCTATGGCCATTGCTTCTAAGAAAAGAGATTTTGTGGTCCCATTGCTCCAGAAATCAAAGCCCCAGGCTTCTGAAAACATTGGTGAATTGAATGCCCTCGCTACACAAGGTAAGGAGTAGTGCTTGGGTATTTAATTATTCCTAAGAGTATTTTCAATATATTTTCAAAACTATACAAAGAGGATTTTCAAATCCTCCAGTTTTAAGCCCAAACTGATACTTCTATTATCCAAGGTTCTGGTGTCTTCCTATTATAAACACATCCAGACCTTTGTCATGAAGGTCATCCTCATGACATCATCTTGCTGATATTTGGCTATCTCCTTATAGGCATTTGGGTTTCATACAGCTTTCTCTGATATGTTCTGCCAGTGATCCTCTGTCTGTCTTATTCCAGTTCCTCAAGTTTTGTTGAAATTTTCCATCACTGCTTATATCTCTTTACTATTATTGGGTTTGGGGTCATTTAATTCCCCATTATACTTGGGTTTCAAGAAGAATTAAGAAATAAACAAGTGTGTTTAATTCACCTTCCCTGGAAATCAAGATAGGATTTAATGGTTGCCTTGCAAGACTCAAGGAATTGCATTGTGTGGGATAAACAGGAACACTTGATTATATGTGTAATTTCTCAAGTCAAAATACATGAGATAGAGCCCAAGATTTTTAAATAAATATTCATTGTTCCAATTAAATATTTATTGGCCTAGGGACTATGAAACTCAATATGGTATTTATTAATATATTTTCAAGGGTCATTGAAAAGACACTAGCCATCATATTTGCTCCTTAGTCTCTGGAGTGGAATCTTCATTGCAAAGGGATTTATTTACTATCATCCTTTGATACATATTTCTGAATAAAATTACAATTTAGGATTAACTATACCAAGTATGTCTAGAAACCCATAATGAAAAACATTGTCATCAGAGAAATCTTGGAAATATTTATTCTGACTAAATCTGTTAACCATAAATGTGTGCCATGTTAACAAGCTTTAAAAAGAAAAATCTGTATCAATGTGTGTGTACTTGGAAACACGTTCAGAAAAGGCATTCATTTCATGGAGCGTGCAAAGCTGATGATGTGTGCAAGAAGAGTTTTTCATCAGGATGTGTCCTTAGCATGGCGTGGTAGAACAGAATGACAGAAGCAGAAAGAGGTCTAAGAAATCCATGTTTCTTATCCCCAACTGAAGATCTTTAAGAGAACTCCTTTTTATAGAATCTCTGATGTCACCAACGCTTGTAGAGAAGTAGGACATTCACCCATTTGAGAAGTAATCCTTCCTTTGAACACTTAAAATGGATAGAAAGGACTTCCTTGTATGTAATCTGACACCCATCTCACTGATTGCTTTTTGGCTGCCCCTTTTTTCTCCTCCATTTTTCCTTCTTTCTTATTCCCCTTCTCGCTTTTTATGCAAACATTTATGAAACCTGTGATCTGGACATGAACAAAAATAAGTATCACACATAGAGCCACTATGGTATTTTAGTGAAAAAGGATAGGTTAATCAAGGAAGGCCAATGAACCTGGCATGTAAATTCTAGGATTCACATTTTATTGCTGTTTCCTTCCACATTAAAATAAAATGCCAGATATGTTTATGGAAAATCAGTCATTCCACTGAAAGCCACAAGTCTGATGCATATGTATGCGTGCGTGGGTATGTGCACAAATGTGTGTGTATATGACAGTGTACAGGACAAATCAGGGAAAATCAAAATAGAAATAGAGATGGTGGCAAAATCATTCAAAAGTAGCTCTAATTTTGTTTCTGGACATGTAAATAAAGAGTATCATTTTTGAATGATTCCCATATCATCTTATAGAAAGCCCCAAGCCTGTTTTTCTATTTCAGTTTTCTTGACCCCCTCAAATTCTCATTTTTCTGAATTCCTCCCAGCCTTTCCCAATGGTAACTTCATTTGTATCCTCATAGTGAAATGCTAAACACTTAAGGTATCACTTCCCTGAAAGGAGAGAAGCCTCCTATGAGTCATTCCCTCTTGGGACACCTGTAAAATGGCATCTCCATACCTTTGTGTTTGGTGCTCCTTTTTCTGCATGAAAGATTGTCTCTATTTTGAAACTTACTTGGACTACTTTGTCTTTTTGTAAAATGGGAATGATGACGATGATAGCAAAGAAGAAGATAGTTAAAGATGAGGATAGACTTATGACAACTTTGCCCAATTTACAGATGTTTGGAGCCAACTACCAAGATACCAAAATCTTTCATCTTTGTTTGAAGGAAAGGATGTGAAGTGTTTAGAAATCTCAGTCCACAACTCAGACAGGTATACGAGATGAATCAGTTCCTTGTTCTAAAAATAAAGTCAAGTATATTTTTACATTCTCTGTCTTTAGAATTTTAATCTCATTGATACCGCTTTCCCTTGCTTTATTCCCCCAAGGATTCGGTCTTAGTTTGAGAGGGTTTAGTTAGCACAATATTTGTATAGACATGCCAGATATGTTTATGAAATATCAGAAAAGATCTACACCTCATATCCCTGGTAGAATCGCTGGCTAAGTCTTGTTTCCCTAAGTAAGGAAGTTCTTATAAGTAAGGGCTTCTCTGAGATTTGGTCATTGGTTCAGGTAGATTGCCACTGAGATGGCCTTCACCTCATGACCTGTCTCTTCCTTTTGTTGAATAATTCTGTTTCAAACACACTACACATAGGCAATACCCACATCACACTTCGGGGTGATGAAAATTTTTCCTTGGCGTCTATGTTAGAGTGAAGCTGACTAAGCTATTCCTCACCAGCTTCCCCTTACTTAGGGAAGCAAGACTTAGCCAGTGAGTCTATCAAGGAAATGAGGTGTGAATCTTTTCTGATATTCCATAAACTTATCTGGCATTTCCTTTTAACTCCCCATGTGTCTTCCTAGGGTGAAGATACCTAAAATTTCAATGCCTCTGCTCTCACCATTTGGCTTTTATAGGCCAGGATTATTGCTCTGTTTTATAGTGTTGCCCCCTAAAATTCTGACTGTGTTGTGTCTTCTCTTTTCCCCTGAAGACAAATACTTTTATAAATACAAACAGTAGTAGCTCCCCAACACACAAATAAATTTTGCATCGAGATGTGGAGGTAGCAGGAGGTAAAGGAGTCACTAGAATACCTTTCAAGGGGAATCATAGAACACGACAATAATTTTCTCAGTTCACATATTGAAAACATACGTGAAGTTTTGGAACTTCCATATGTCAAATATTTCTACTTGTTCACACTGTGATAGTGTCTTTTCTTTTTCTTTTCTTTAATACACAATGTTCACAGTCTATGATACAATTACTTATTTCTTCAACCCACGGCTATTTAATTTCAACTAGTTTGAAAAGCATTCAAAAAATCATTTGGGTTACTTTTCTACTCTCAAGAGGTACTTTTATATGCTTACAAGTTCACATAAGCAATTGGAAACCACTCAAGACCATATCAATTATTGACCAGTAGCAAATGAATGGTGGGAAGCAGATATGACTGGATGCTGATATTATTTGTTCCCTTTTGAGTCCTTGTCAGACTGGGCATTGTGGGAGAAAAGAAAGGAGAGCCCAGGAATGAATATTGGAGCTACTAGTTGAATAGCATCTTCCTAGGGACCCTTAAGGGTGGTTTCACTAGTTGAATTAAATATTTTCAGAATCCCAAGGCATCTAACACAGTACTTAAGATAAACAAAGTGAGAAATAAACCGAAGAGCAAACCACATGGGACCTGGTGAGGCCATCAGGAGTTACAGGTGATTCAGGTAAAACTGCTATAGTCTGTTGTTTCCATTCATCTTCAGTAAGTTTAGAATTGCATTCAGCTGCTAGTGATAAATGATGGAAATAGCAGTGGCTTTAATGAAATGGAGGTTTATTTCTCTCATTTGAAAGTAGAGGTGCTGAGACCAACCCCAGCAAGTTGGTATTTTCAGCACTTAAATCCTTTTCAATGTTTTTACTTCCTGCAATATTGTCAATAAGATTAAACCAAAAAGAATTAGAATGGATTGGGTGTGGCAAAAGGAGGTGACAAATTTAATGAGTTCAGAATGTCCATTTCTAAACAATAAGCAATGGGGATGGGTAAGGTTAGGACAAGAGATAGGAAGCCTTGAAGTAGCCCCTGAGTCTCAGGGAGCCTTTCCAGCCTGTCATAGCAGAAAGACAAAGTAGAGAAGAAACTGTAGTGTTCAAGATGAACAGTCTGACACTCATGTAAGGAATGTTTTTTTTTTTTTTCTCTTAAAGTTGAAGTAAGAATGAAAATAATTTAAGGAACATGGAAATAGCCACAAGGGAGCAGTAGCATTTGAAATAGAAAAAGATAAGTGCAGCTTAGAGGCATTTTTGATTTCATTTCATCTTAAATATAATCGTGATCCATGAGGTCCATGAAGGGTAAGTTGGGAAACTAACCAGGAAAGTAAGCACAGTGATGTCATTCTTTTGCATATCATTCCAGCCACGGAATTGGTTGCATCTCTTTCCCCATCTAGTAACATGCTCAGGCACTGGGCTCAGATAGGAAGAATAAGCAGCTACATGAGGGGATGGAAGGGGAAGCTGGACAAGACTTCCGGCCCCATCAGAAAACAAATGCCCTGATTTTTCAAACTGTCTGATGCCTGAATTCTACGTCATGGTGACTTTTTTTTAGGGACAGGGGATCTCCTGAAGGTTTTGGGTCTTCAAGAGTCTGCTCTTAAATACAAATGCACCTGTGAAGAAAAAAAATATTTTCAGCAATAGTTTTCCCATTTTATCCTAATAATTTTCAGATGAATTTCAAGGCATGACAAATTTCTGAGACCTAGGCAGGAGTATGGGTGTTTTGAAGGAGGAGGAAGCTGGAAGGGTGCTCACAAGAAGGGGCAGATATACCAACTGCAAACTTTTCCTGAGATATAGAAGGAAATTGATGTGTTCCTTCATTCATGTGGCCAGCCTTGTCTCCATGTCTCGTCGAGGGCCCGGTGGAAAGTCAGAATCAGACTCCATTTCAGGAAGTTTTGCTATCCCTGAGTCCAATACTGTGCTTCACTCTTGGAATATCCTCGGAATCTATGTGCCTAGCTTTTTCTAATGAGGAACAAGAGTCATGGGTTAACAGGCTACAGAAGAGTAGAGAAAGGGAGTGATCATGGCAGCTTGAGATATCTCTGGGATGTGGGGTTTTAGCTATTGACAGAATAGCATCCCAGACCTTGAATCCAGTCCTAACTGGGGCTTTCCCAGTTCTCTGCAGGATGATTGTGTCAGTCCAGATTCTGTTCCTAAAGAATGAAGTTTTAGGGTGGTGCCTGTGGCTCAAAGGAGTAGGGCACCAGCCCCATATGCCGGAGGTGGTGAGTTCAAACACAGCCCTGGCCAAAAACTGCAAAAAAAAAAAAAAGAATGAAGCTTTAGGAGTCACTAGGAGGCTGCTCCTTTGTGCAGAGGACAGAGGAACAGCAAACATGTGAGCAAACACGTCATTTCTCTGTAGGGGGCGCAGAAAATACACAGCCCTGGTGTAGCTTTGCTCTCTCCAAGGGAGAAGCATTGTGTTTCCAACAATAACTTGCCATTCATTTGCAGTTAGAGTATTGTCACAACTGAATGTTGAAGGTGGGGAAAATGTCACCCTAATTGTTCACACATTCAGCCATCTCATGGACGGGACTCTCAAACCAGAGCCCACGGAGCCAGCACATCCATGTGGGTGGGAAGCCCTGCTGAACGGAAAGCTGGGAGGGAGAGTAGGGCGCATTGTGAATAGGAAGGACATTCTGGGGAGCGATATTTCTTACAGTCTAATTGCTCTGTGTTTTATAGAACCTGATCATTAGGGGATCCTGGGCATGATTCCGTGGAGATGTTCTTGTGAAATAAAGCAAGAGGCTATTAAACAGAAAGTTTAAATATAGCTACAGGGAGACATACTTCCTGACAACTTGACAGATGTCTTGGAGTGACGACTCCTTCCTTCATCACTAATTACAAAATCATTTGTCTTAAGGAAAGGACAAAAGAGAAGTAATTATGAAAAACATGATTCTTAAGGGATAAAAAGATAACATCAATTTAAAACACGGAAGCAATCATAACCACTTAGAATCATTATTAGTTTGGTGGAACCAATGACAGGTTGCTTTTTAGAAACCAGAGGGAATGGGGTTCCTGAAGCAGAGGGGAAGAAAAACATTCAGTTTCTTGTTATGCTAAACTTATCCCCAGACTCCCGAGACGTCTTTGATGAACAGTTCATTAAAATTTCCGACCGCAGATGAATTTGAGCTAAAATACACAAATGTTTTAATTATACATTCCTTTTTAATTACACTAATGACTTGTAATGTGTTTATGTTGGTTTAGAGTTTAATTTCTTCCCTTAGATTAGGTGGTTGACTTAAGGACTGTGCTTTTCAGTAAAATAGCATGATTCATCAATGTTTGATTATGAATTAATGCCCAAATGTGGAAGAGCTGTTGCCCTTGGAGGATGGCTCTGCCCATGAACAACTGCTTTTTTCTTGGGCCCTGGGGACAGAGGTCTGGCCATCTTGCAAACATAGGGATAGGAGTTTTGAGGAAAAATGTTGTGAGTACTTAGTTCCTAGGATGGGGAGGTGTTGGAGAAGGAATTGGGGAGTGAATAGATGGGGAAGCAAAGACCTACATTTATGAGATAGATCTGCTTACCTATGTCCATTTGCAAGTGGAAAGAAAAGAGTAAAAGCCAGCCCAGGTCAATCTGTGAGGGGTTAGGCACACTCTTAGATGTTTTGTGATCATCCCATTATGCCTTCTTGGGGATCTTGCATCTTGAGATCCTCTAACTTTTTCCCCCAAAGTAACATATTGCCTCAGTGAATCACAGGATCAAGAATAAGATTTTGATAAGTATTTTCACACTGATATGTGACTAACACAAATATAAAACTTCAAAATTTATATTTTGAAAGAGGATTATTACATGGACAGTGCTTACCTCATGGTGCTCTTTTTACAAAGGTTTGGAACTAGACAAATGTGTCCATTTACCTGCTGCCTTCATACGATGGATATGGGTGGTTATTTTCCTCTACAGTAACCACCCTTTGCTCCATGCTGACAAGAAATTCCCCTTCTGGATACAGAGAAACTACTCCATGTGGTGTGACATGAGCTAAAGCCATCCTTTGTCCCATCACCATAGGGCTAGCCAGTAACAGTACACAGTCTTCCTAGGAGTGGAGATTGGTTGAAGGTAAGCACCTTACAGAAGGCAGACCACTCAAGGTCTACTGTAGGATTTTTGTCAAACCTGTCATGATAAGCAGAATAATGCTTCCCCCCCCCATTACACCGTAGCACCTGGAACCTGTGACTATGTTATGTTATGTGGCAAAAAGGACTTTGGAGATGTAAGTTAGTCAAAAACACTGAAATGGGAAGATTATTATGGATATGAGAAGGTCCAATATAATCACAGAGTCCTTATACATGAACAAGGAAGGTAAGATAATTAGAGAAAAAGATGTAGCAGGTGATGCAATTGCTTTGAAGGTAGAGGGAGGGGCAACAAGCCAATGAATGCAGGCAGTCTATAGAACAGAGATTCTTAACCTGTGAGTTGTGAGCCCTTTGGGGGTAGAACAACCCTTTCACAGGGGTTGCCTAAGACCATCCTGCATATCAGATATTTACATTATAATTCATAACAGTAGTAAAATCACAGTTATGAAGTACTAGTGAAAATAATTTTATGGTTGGGGGTCACCACAACATGAGGAACTGCATTAAATCATCACAGCATTAGGAAGGTTGAGAACCACTGCTTGCTCTAGAAGCAGGAAAAAGTAAGGAAATGGATTTTCCCTTGGGTCTGCAGAAAAGAAGGTGGCCCAGCTGAAATTGTAATTTTAATAACCCCATGAGACCCATCCCATATCTGACCTCCAGAACCGTAAGATAATAATAAACTGTAAGATAATAATCATAAATAAATTTAAATAAGATTATTTAAATTATCACATTTATGGTAATTTGTTACAGCATTGATAGGAAATTAAAATATCTCTTATGAAAAAGAATCTCTCTCAGATAAGAGCTTGATGTTCTGAAAATGCTTATGTCTCTTGCATCGAAAGAAGATATCCAAGAACCAGAGAAATAGGCATGGATGCCTGATGATGCTAGTTGGACCATTTGGTTAGCTGGCCCCAAAACTACACCCTAATGCTCTTGTCAGTGATTTCTTGCAGTTTATCCTTTACAAAACCTTTGATTTATGCTAGTTTGAGTTGGATTTTTGTTCCTGAAAACTAAAGTTATTTTAGTTAGTATATTCCTCTAATATTATAATAGCAACAAAATCTGTAAGAGAAACTTAAATTTTTATAAACTTAGTTCACAGTATTGTGGTAAAATTTGTTGCCATATGCAGGTTGAATCTTTTTGATTGAATCGGTGAAGAGTACTTGCATTCACTGCAATTATTGCACTCTTGCTATTCTTTTTCCCAAATCTTCTCTGTTTGTCAGAATGTAAGATGAAGACTTGTTATCATGCTCAAATGAATGTAAAGATGTAACTTTATTATCAATGCCAAAATATATATATTTGGATAAAGACATGTCAGATGCCTAAACTTGCCTTATTGTGGCATCTCCCTCTAAGAAGATATCTGCACCTTCATTACGTTCATCTATCTAAGCTGCTTGAAGTAAGCTTGCCGTTGGAGAAGCCAAGTTGAAGGCCATTAATGAAAAACATACTAACTCTCCTAAGTGTTGAAGAAAGGAGATTTAGCACAAATACCATCCAATACAGCAGAGAAAAAATGTTCAGTTATGGAAGAATTTTCATATGAAAGGGAAAACAATTTTTTTTAAAGACATGGAGGCAAAGCAATCAGTTCCCTAGACACAGAGCTGGTTGACACACACAGGAGGATAATAGCACAGGGCTTTCTTCACAATCAGAAAGAATTTGGATTTTCTTCAGGGTCTGATGCATGGACGTTCCATAGACCCTTTCCTTGCTATATGCCAGCAGAAAAGAGAGTGAGTTCAGTTTAAAAGAGCTGTACTTGGCCAGGTGCAGTGGCTCATGCCTTTAATCCTAGCACTCAGGGAGGCCAAGGTGGATAGGACTACTGAGCTCAGTAGTTCGCAACCAACCTGAGCAATAGGAAGATTCTGTCTCTATTATAAAATACAAAAACTAGCCAAGTGTTGTGTGGGGGTGCCTATAGTCCCTGCTACACAAGAGGCTGATGGAAGAAGATTTCTTGGGTGGTGCCTGTGGCTCAGTGAGTAGGACACCGGCCCCATATACCGAGCATGGTGGGTTCAAACCTGGCCCTGGCCAAACTGCAACAAAAATATAGCTGGGCATTTTAGTGGTGCCTGTAGTCCCAGCTACTCAGGAGGCTGACGCAAGAGAATCACCTAAGCCCAAGTGTTGGAGCTTGCTGTGAGCTGTGACACCACAGCACTCCACTGATGGCGACAAAAAGAGGATCTCTTGAGCCCAGGAGTTTCAGATTACTGTGAGCTGTTATACCACAGGACTCTACCCAAGGTATAGAGTAAGACTCTGTCTCAAAATAATAATAATAATAATTTTTTTATTGCTGGAAATTCATTGAGGGTACAAGAAACCAGGTTACACTCATTTCATTTGTTAGGTAAAGTCTCTCTTACAATCGTGTCTTGCCCCCAAAAGGTGTGGCACACACTAAGACCCCACCCCCCTTCCCTCCTCTCTCTCCACTCCTCCATCTATCCCTCCTTCTTTCTCTCTCTACTCTCCCCTTCCACTAAACCCACCGTGTCATTAGTTCTCATTAATTTTACTCATATCAAAATTGAGTACATAGGATTCATGCTTCTCCATTCCTGTGATGCTGTGCTAAGAATAATATGTTCCACTTCCATCCACGTTAATGCAAAAGCTGGAAAGTCTCCATTTTTTAATGGCTAAATAATATTCCATAGTGTCATATACCACAGCATGTTAATCCATTCCTGAGTTGGTGGGCATTTAGACTGTTTCCACATTTTGGCGATTGTAAATTGAGCTGCAATAAACAGTCTAGTGCAACTGTCCTTATGATAAAAGGATTTTTTTCCTTCTGGATAGATTCCCAGTAATGGGATTGCAGGATCAAATGGGAGGTCTAGCTTGAGTTCTTTCAGGGTTCTCCATACTTCCTTCCAAAAAGGTTGTATTAGTTTGGAGTCCCACCAGAAGTGTAAAAGAGTTCTCTTCTCTCCATATCCATACCAGCATCTCAGTTTTGAGATTTTGTGATGTGGGACATTCTCACTGGGGTTAGATGGTATCTCAGGGTGGTTTGATTTGCATTTCTCTAATAATTAGGGATGATGAGCATTTTTTCATATGTTTGTTAGCCATTTGTCTATCTTCTTTAGAGAAGTTTCTATTCATGTCTCTTGCCCATTGATATATGGGATTGTTGGCTTTTTTCATGTGGATTAATTTGAGTTCTGTATAGAACCTAGTTATCAAGCTTTCGTCTGATTCAAAATATGCAAATATCCTTTTCCATTGTGTAGGTTGTCTATTTGCTTTGGTTATTGTCTCCTCAGCTGTACAGAAGCTTTTCAGTTTAATTAAGTCCCATTTGTTTATTTTTGTTGTTGTTGTAATTGCCACGGCAGTCTTCTTCATGAAGTCTTTCTCCAGGCTGGTATCTTCCAGTGTTTTTCCTATGCTTTATTTGAGAATTTTTATTGTTTCATGCCTTAAATTTAAACCCTTTGTCCATCTTGAATAAATTTTTGCGAGTGGAGAAAGGTGTGGGTCCAGTTTCAGTCTTTTACATGTGGATATCCAGTTCTCCCTGCACCATTTATTGAATAGGGAGTATTTCACCCAAAGTATGTTCTTGTTTGGTTTATCGAAGTTTAGGTGGTTATAAGATGTTAGTTTCATTTTCCGGTTTTCTACTCAATTCCAAATGTCTATGACTTTATTTTTGTGCCAGTACCATGCTGTCTTGACCACTATAATAAATTTTTAAAAAGAGCTATACTTGACAAAACTAATGTGTCAAGACTCAACCTTCAGTAGAAATCAAGGGACCCCAGATGCAGAGAAATAGGGAAGCTCCCAACTTAGAATGCACCTGAATAGACCACTATTACCCTGTAAACACTCTCCTCTTCCATGCATGCCACCATTAAATTTGGACTTATTTGCCAATGGACTATTCCATCCACAAAAGAAACTAGTTTATGGATAATCACTTATTCTTTAGCATGCCTTTAGTTACATATTTTCCTCTAGAGCTGAAACTTGGATGGGGTTTGAGAGATCATTCATTCAAGCAAATTTTACAGAGTGGTTTATTGGGACGTGGGACCTCTCCTGTAAGCGAAGAAATAGAAGGAGGAATCCAATAGACATCTTCCTCCCAGAAGGACTTTATGGTTTGGTGTAAGAGTGTCAGGGAGCTGCGATGTGCAGTTTTAGGTCAAAGAGGTTAAAGACAAATATTTTCTTATTTCTTACTTTCAGCAAACACAACTCCACCAAATCTTATTAGTTCACGGAAATTCCATAGCTAATCTTTTTTTTGCCATTATCAGTAATCTTTTCCTTACTTTGAACATAGCATCAACACTTCATAGTCCATATATTCATTTAGAAATATAAGTGCTAGATGATCCCATTATTCATTCTCCTTTGCTATATTGAAAATCCTGAAAAAATGAAGCAGAAGTAACTGTAACAGGAATTTTAATATATGAGTTCTCCAACTCTCAGCTCAAAGTCCATTCACTGCTTAATATCTGTGCAAACCAAAAATGCATTCACTTCATAAATAGGGCATAGGGACTTAAAAAAACATTGGCTTTTCTCCAAAGTCTACTGAATGCAATTCAAACACCTAAACCTGGCATTCCAGGCCTTCCTCAAACCTGGCTTAGCTCTTCCTCCAAGTTTATTTCCTCACTCACCTAGGAAAATTGTAGACCCTCATTTTAAGAATATCCTCTGTGCTTTCCCATGTTCAGGCCCTTGCTCTCATGCACTCATACCTTGCTCTCAAGTGCGCTACTACTACCATCCTCATGCAGTGACTTCCTACTAATCTTCCAATGCTTTTTCAAGTCTTTTCCAATCTCACTAGCCAGAAATTTTCTCTATCTACTTTATTGAACTGTGCTTGCAAGACTCAAATAGCTCTTGTCACATTCTACCTTCTATCACAGGTATTTTGTCACTGTCTTATCTCCTCTTAATAGAAGGCAGAGATTCTAACATGTATCTGGGCTCTGGCAGTTTCCAGCACATTGAATACTGGGCATCATAAATATCTGATCAATGACTGAATGGATTGAATTGAATTCAGGTCATTGAGAGAATGAGGAGACCACATCAAAGCAATGTAATTACAAAATTTAGCCTATGTGGGGTAGGCTGGCTTGGGCAGAAAGTGAAGAGTCTAAAAGGAACCAGCAGTTAAGGGACTTGCACAGTTATTCTGCTATAAGGAGATAAAAGTAGAACTGGGACAGGAGGGGAGCAAGCAAATTGGAAAGGCATTTCTATCCCAGACATGGTGCATTCAGGAGATAAAGAATAACGTTTTCACTTGGGAAACTAAACATGGCAGTGCCTTAGACAAAATGTGCAGACAGCAACTATCAACATGTTAGGTGCTTCCTTCCATGTTAAAAGGAAGTCTGATCTTTCTTGATACTATGTAATTGCACATTTTTATTACTGGGCTGAAAGATTTTAGATTCTCTGGGACATAGATATCCAGTGTATCTAGCTATGTTCACATGAGTTCTCATGCTCAATCTACTTGCCTCAGGGTTACCTAGGACTGCAGAGAGAAAGTGCAATAGTAAGGGCCCCAGGACCCCTAACCCTGACCCAGCCACTACACCAGGATTGATTTTGATTATTGCCATTTATTGCAGTTTAGTCTAACAAGATCTCTTTGGAATAGATGCTTCCTACTGCTTAAAAATTATCTTAAAATCTGTTCTCTAGAGATGGAGTAAGCAAACTATGGCCCATGAACTAAGGACTTTGACATTTTTAAGGGATGCTTAAAATTGGAAAAGAAAAATAATATGAGCAGTTATACAACAGACCAGAACTGACCCATAAAACCTTCAACACTTAAAACCTGATCCTTTTAAGAAAAAGTTTTCCCAATGTTAAGATAAGATAATTTTTCCCTGATATGTAAGCCAGTGATTATTACTGTTGTTGATATTTGATAGTGTTTTTTCTTCACACCACTGGACACACATCCCTCATTATTAGTCTTCTTTCCTTGTAGAAGCCAAGTAGAATCCTTAAACCCTGTGTTTATGGCAGTGACCAGCTCCTCCTTTCTCACAATGTTTATAAAACACTTCACGATTTCAGCTAGAGCTCTTGAAAATATTTATGTAATGAACAACTAATTTTTCAAGATAGTTATGGCTGTACATATTGGGCAGGGGATATTCTAAAATTCTAAATAAAGTACCTTACTTTAGTTATATGGTATGACTTTCCAATCACAGCAGTCACCTTTTCAGAGATGTACATCAAGATAAATAGAGCAATATCCATATTTTACAGTCTATAAAATTCAAATCTTTGCTTTAAAAAAGAGAGTTTACATGCAATGCATACACCAGCCAGCAAGTTTATTTATCAACATATATTTATGCAATATGTGCATTGTAAAGTTAGGACATCAGTTTTAGGGTCTGGGCAAATATTTACAGCCAAGATCCAAACAAGGGTGAGTTCCTATCAAAATATTTGTGACAGGCAGTTGTACTTCATGGACAAAAGGGATAAATACAGCCAGCTCTCCACACCATTGGAAAGGTGACATGTTTCATTTTCAGGAGCTAAAGATCCACCCCCTTCTTGAAATTTTTTCTGTCTCCATTGTTGGAGATGAAGATCCGACCCCTACCTTCTTAACATACTTGTAAAAAACACATAAAAATGCTATTCACATGGAGAGCATGTGAATATATATATATATCAATGTATAAAAGTTAACTTTTCCATGGGTATGTTTATTTTAAAAGCAATCAGGATCTACAGGTAAGGCCAGGAGAATATAAAAGTAGAAAATTTAGGGATACAGTGGGTAAGAAGAGTTGGATGTTTTGAGATAGAGCTATGTGCTTACTTTAAATTATCCAACATTTATCTTCAGAGCTGGCCCAGGCTGAGGGTCTGAGACGGGGGCTGGATGTAGGACCTCAAGTATGGTACTGAGAGCAATCTGTGAGGTCACAGGCAGGGGTGATATCACATCAAAAACCTATTAAGAGGTCCAGAAGAAATGTCCACTCAAGAGATGGGACAAAGAGGCCGAATCAAGTCATAAAGATTGTAGGTGGATATTAAGTATAGCATATGAGAACAATAGAGTAAGAAATGAAAGAGGCCACCAAGCACAGGAATAATGCAGCCACATGTGCTTGTCACAGACACTGGTCTCTCTCATTCCAGTAATAAGACTTCAGGGGGTGGGGTCTGGGATGTTCTTGGTTAAAGCCCTCCGAAGTCTCATTACTGGAATGAGAGAGACCAGGGTCCCACATCTGTCTGACATCTGAGGCACATTCTGAAGAGGGAAGTTGGTTCTAGACACATTGCTCCAGGCACCCCACCCTTGCTGTTACTTATAAAGCTCAAACACAGTCTAAAGGGGAAATTATTTTCCTCCCCCAAGTGAAATAGGAGACATTTACCAGGACCTACTTTAACAAGTCTCAGGAATTGGGTCATTTTTTAGACATGCCATCTCCCAGAATTGTGATTGAGCCCTCAGTTTTGACAAATGGAGCTAGGATTCATTAAAACCAAAAAATATGGTTTTAAGAATACTACCTGGGTCTCTGAGGTTCAAACACATTCCAATCTTTATTTTGTTGTTATTGGTGTTGCATTGTTTTGTTCAGAAGACATGTTATTAGGAAAATCAGGATGGGATGTTCATTTGTTAATGTCCATAATAACAAGGGATTAACCCCCCCATTGTCAGATAATTTGATAGATAAGAGGGTTTTCACTATAGAACAGCTGACACCATATTCAGCATGATGTAGACCCCATTATTGGAAAACAGAAGGGTCAGTAATTTCACCCCCAGCCATTTAAACATGTTTTTCCCAGAACTGGTGAAGAGAGGCTAGTGTTGTAGCAAGTGGTTTAAAATATTCTAGCCCAGAGTACTGTGAGAAGTCAACTCAAGGGATAACATGAGTATATTATGTTGATTAAGACTGCCCGGTTCAGTAATCAAAGATTGCTAAATGGTGGTATCACCAGCTATTTCTAGGGCCAGAGAATGCCTAAGAGGCTACCTTTAACTCTTTGCCACCCTAGGGAGGGATGACATGCTGCGTGTTCTATAATCTAATGTCATGAGTTTCACATAGATTTGGTTCATTAGGTGGGGCACAGAAACAGTCAGAGCTCTAATAGTGACAGTACTGAACATAGAGAAGTTTTAGCAAATGCAGAGGTCTATTCCCTGCTACAGAGTCGTGGGGCAAGGTAGAGATTCTAAAGGACCCCTCTACCTGGTGGGTTCAAGTTTGCAGAGGGCTTATCTAAGAACTTCATGTAGGGTTACCTGGGATGCAGGTCTGTCCAGCAGACACATACAAATGGACTTGCAAGTGAAAGCTACTCACTCAATGTCTAGACAAATACAGTCAAAGAGGCAGAGTTCCTTGATCTGCTAGTCTGGAGACAGAATAACTCTGAGCAATTCTAAGATCTGGGGCAGGATGTACAAATGCTATAAAAGTCCAAGGTCTCTGGCATTTCAACTTATAGGGTCCTCAGAGATGTTTCTACAAATAAGTTTTCAAACAGTTATATATTCCAATCTTGATCATCAAAGAGCTAGACCATGGTAGAAGTCCCTAATAAAATTTCTGGGGTAGTTTGGTGACTGTCTTTTTCTAGGCCAGGTGGGAAAGCATGATGCTTTTGTTGTGATCTCCTAAGGTGAGCTGAAGTTGGAGGTCTCTCTATTCTGCTGGCAGAGAGTATCAGTGGCCCAGCAGCTGGGTTGTGATATTCCTGGAGCTTGGGTATACAAAAAAGTTTGCCCCATAGAAGATGCCTTTTTATTTGATGAATGCATTATATATTAATTTAGAACAATATATGTTTCATTATATCCACTGATTTTAATTTTACTTAATCTTCACACTCATCAATGAGGTAGAAAATATGAATAACATTTTTATACGGAGAAATGAGGCTCGGAGTTAATAAATATTTTGCTCTTCATTTCTTAGTCAGAACAAAAAGTACAATTAAGGAAACACACACAGATAACTACTCCACTGACAGTGACCTAAACTGCCAATACGATACTTGGTCCCCATCTTCTTGATGATAAAATGACAGTAGTTACATTCACTGAATCCTTATTATTTGTCAGGTATGTGCTATGGCTTGTCTTCTGATGGAGGAAACTATCTGATTATCTCATTCACCGTGAAATATTAGACGTTGAAAATAGCTTAATGAAGTCTTGCTCTCAGAGTGCTTTCCACTTTAAAGGAGATATATGGGGAAAGAAATGTGTAACCTAAAGGAATAAATGACTAACTGTGAAATGTGAGGCCTTGTAACATGTAGTGCAAGGCAGCTTTAATGTTCTTTCTCCCACTTTCTACCAAATCACTCCATTTTTGGTTTTTTGACTCCAATTTTAACCAAAGTGACCTTAAAGCAAAGGAAGAGGTCTATTAAATACAATTTTTTGTTTCTTTGTTTTTTGAGATGAAGTCTCACTCTGTTACCCTAGAGTTGAGTGCCGTGGCATCATCAGAGTTCACAGCAAGCTCAAAATCTTAGGCTCAAGCAATTGTCTTGCCTCAGCCTCTCGAGTAGCTAGGACTACAGAAACCACACACCCAATGCCTGGCTAGTTTTTCTATTTTTAGTTGAGACAGGGATCTCACTTTTTTTTTTTAGGGATCTCACTCTTGCTCAGGCTGGTCTCAAACTACTGAGCTCAAGTAGTCCACTTGCCTCAACCTCCCAGAGTGCTAGGATTATAAACATGAGCCACCACACCTGGCTAAATACAAGTTCTTAAAAATGCATAGCAGACACAGAGTCAAACCACCCATTTGAGTTATTATAGTGTCTAAGTTCCATTATTTTAAATTAATTTCTTGAGCTTTCCAATTAATTTTATCTCAAAATCCAAATATTTTGAAAGTCACATACATTTTAGATATTATCAGTGCTGCTGCAGTATGAATAAGTTTACCATTTATCAGTTTTCAAAGTTAGTTGAAAAGACTTCTCCACTGAAGAGCAGAAAGTAATATAATGAAAAATGGTGGACTGTGATCTTTAAAGCTAGCCATAAGAGGGTCAGCTTGTAGGACAGCAGTGGAGTGAAGGACACACTCTGGAAGTGATCATACAGTGAGAAGAGACAGAAATGAAGAAATTCTGAGACGTGAGACCTAAGTCAAGGGCCACAGGCACCTGTAAGGAAGGACAGAGCACAGAGCCAGCTGCCACAAAGCCCAGGTTTAAAATGAAAATATAGCCTGCTATATCTTCTTGTCTGGGCAAATTTCTTAATCTCTAAATCTCAATTTCCTCAACTGTAAAGTTAAAAAAATAATATTGTGAGGGAGTGGATTGTTATGTGGATGAAATCAGATTTTATGGGTGGAAGTCATTTTAGGAATATAAGATGCTATGCAGATGTTGGTAGAAATTGTTGAATGATGAGGACAAGCAAGAAAGCCCAGAAGGTGGCAAGGTTGAGAGATTTTTGCAAGGTTTTAGCTTTGGTGAGACAAGTAGCTGCTCCTTAAACTGGTAACTCTGAGATATCTGATGTTGGATAGTTTGTAGGTTACATACCCAGTGTAAATTCACACAAATCAGAGGTCAATGACATGCGGAAAACCAACACAGGCGGATGGAAGCGTGACCTCTAACACCTGGAGGCTTCGTGATGCCTGTGACCTGTGTGCTAAGTGTTTATGAAAAAGAACTTTAATCTCTAATGTGACTACTCTGAACTTTATAACAGGGCTGTTGCTTGGAATGAACGACTGGAGAACAATGGTCAGAGAATTATAGGTCACTGGAGAAGACTCCTTGTTTCCACTAAAACAAAGGATTAATTTGGCTGGGTTGGGTGAAGAGGCAGAGAAACCTAGTACAGATATTTTCTATGTTGATTCTGAAGTAAGACCTGCACCAACAATGGCGTCTGTCCACTGAAGAAAAGAATCCAACTGAAATCAATTCTTTATGATTGAGAGTTTATAGCATCTCATCTACAAAATTGACTTGCAACTACCCTCTTGTATGATTTAAATGATAGACTATGTTAATTCATGCTGTTTGAGCTCTTTCTCAGAATTAAAGACAGTACCAATTTTTATTGAGAAAAAAAAATTATTTCTGTTGTAAATTCTCCTTCATGGCCTGGTAATGGGGTTTGCTGCAATGGGTTGGCAGGTGGGCTTGCAAGGTCAGGAGGTTGAGCTGACTTCTTAACAGCTTTCCCTGCCCCACAAGCACCACCACTGAGGAAGACTGCCATCCAGGCTGGCTTGACCTGTGAACTCTCCTGCTTTCCAACAAACACCCAGGACTCAGAAATCACATTCTCCATCCAAATTCTAAAGCAATTTACTGCAAGTGCAGCCTTGGGAGGTGGGGGATTTTAGGTTTAACTATGCCCAGATGAATATGCTGAGTGGCATATTTCAGTACATAGAGAATGATATCCAAGTGTCTGGTGCTGCTCAAAAATGCAATTTAAATTAAATTACTTTTCCTCCCCATTCCCACCCCACCATCCCTGCACTCACATCTGTAGGCCAGAAAGCAGTCACACTTCAAATAGCAGCAGATCAAATCATAGACACAGTGAAAACTTCAGGTATTGAGAAGAGTCAGGCTAATCAGACCATGGACTGGACCATGGTGATCCAGTTGGTTTGCCAGCCGGGAAGCCAGGGACAAATCCAGGTCCCCGTGTGTTTCAAAGCCTCAAGTCCCCAGCATACATGCACCTGAAAAACAACTTTGAAAAGGAACAATGTCTGTTATTTATTTTGTTTTTCATTCTCCAACAAAAGATAAGGCTTAATATAAAGAAAACAGGATGATAGCAGTGGCTAACGTCATTCCGTCTGGAATTAAACAGGACTGAGTTCCAATTCTGGCTAGGCGACCCGCAGGCTGTCTGGACAGGAGTAAGTTACAGAGTCTGGCTATCCACTTCCTCAGCAGCTGAATGAACTTAAAACCTTCATCTCATTGGGTTATTCAAGATGCAATTTGAGCCAAAGACAAAGCCCTTTTGTTTGTATATACTAAATTTACATGGTCAGCAAACAGAAGCTAGAGGAATAGCACACTTGTGAAGTTATGATTACCCAGGAAGTGAAGTCTTTGGCCCTAACCACTCAACTTATTTTTCACAAAGTGCAGCCCTAAAATCAGAGGTCCCCATGAAGCTAGCACATATGAAAAAGAGGAAGTTATAACAGATGAGCCACAACCAAAGAGAGAGCAACGGTTTGAATTTGCCTTCACACTGAAGCTAAAGTGCTTGAAACTGGCCGGCATTCTCCTCTTTCCAGAACACACGTTCTGCAAAAAGCCAGCCTCTCTCTTTCTGTCTCTGTAACCACCACAGACATGGGCGTGTGGCTGCTCTGAGGCTGGTCTTCCATTGCCTTGTGGGTTGGTTGTAGTGTGCCAGGCTGTACAACCTGAGAATACGTTCAGGCTAGGGGAAAGAAGAATTTTGTTTCTGTCCACTTATCCCCATCAGGGATTCTCCCTCTTCTTCGAGCAGATGCCCTTGTCCTCCTCAGTGCCCAGTGCCCAGCTGGCTCTGCACTCAGTGCCCAGGAAACCCCTTCCCATTTTCACTTGCAGGCCTCTCCTTGCCCTACACCCATCCCAACAGCTTGGTCCTTAGGCCCATTCCGGCTAACCACAACTAGGATTCTATCCCTGATAAAGATCTTTTTTCTCACCCCAACACTGTTTCTTCTTTAACTCTGACCTTTAGAAAGATTTAAACATTAAGATTAGAAATTTAGGACCTTGACCCGGTTCTGTAGCCCATGGGATCTTTTACAGCCCTCTGATCATTCTCTATATGGTTCCAGCTATAAATGAAAATAGCAAGCCAGGGTAAGTGGTGACAAACCATCAGGATTTAAATGTACACATCATTTTCACACCTGGACATGCATGGACAGTATATGCATGGAAAACATTTTTCATAATGTGAAATTTGAAAGGCATTAGAATGTGAGGCTTATGGGATTGGCTATGGAACCAATACCAGGTTTGCAATCCCAGTCTGGTACTTGCTAGCCCTGTGACCTTGGGCAGGTTTCTGAATCTCTCTTTGTGTCTATTTTTTTATATGTAAAATGGGAAATAATGGCACTTACCTGTCAGTGCTGTTATAAGAGTTAAATGAGAATAATCACCTGGCTCATTATAAGTGCTCAGTTAGACTTCATTATCATTATTACAGAAGGATTGGATTGAATGGCTTTGGCACTAGATAGACTAAGGTTTAAGGTTGGCTCTTTCACCTATCGGATCATGAATAAGTTATTACTTCCTAAGCTTCAGTTTCCTTATCTGTTAAAAAAAAAAGCAATAATTATTATATCCACCTCTTCCATTGGGAAGTTGTGAATATTAAATAAAATTATTACACTACATTGCCTAGTAAGGTGCCTAGCCCATTATTATATATGCACAATAAGAGTAATTAACCAGACTGATGTTTCACAGTGAACCCAATGTCTGTCTTTAGAACAATCAGCATCATTCCTATGTGGTTATTCTCTATAAAGACCTGTGGCAATGACACATTTCAAAGTCCAGTTCAAATTCATCCTTCTCTATAGCCTACTTGACCAAACAATCCTGGCCTCCCATGATTCTAAACGTATATGTTCCACGTTGACTTATGGTATGCCTGTTTGCATATAGTTTACCTCTTCTGGAGAGAAGGGACCATCATTCTATATATTTTTTAACCCCACAATTTGGCAGAATACCCTTCAACAAATTAGATACTGACCCTTTAAATTCTTTCTTAGATGCCGTCAATTTCTTCCTCCAGAGCTATTTATTCTGCTACTATTTCAATGGCATGCTCTAAAGATGATCAACAGTCCTTTTCTCAATAGTTATGAACACAGTAACTTCTTGGTGATACATAGAAAAAGCACATGGGAAACTTCGGTTCTTTCAGCAAGAACTTGGTTAAAAAAATAATAATAATAGTGCTTGAGGTTTAATCAACTAGGCTGAACCCGAGGTTCCAAAGATGGCCTTAGTCCCAGGACAGAGCCCAGTCTCCAGGTCTGTGTATGTATCAACAAAACTCCACCCAGATCTGATCAATTTCAACATCAGTGTCTTCTCTTTGCCCACAAATGAATCATTTCTTAAGAAAATGAATGTCTGCAGAAGTTAGGACAAGATATCCCAAATCTAGTTCTAATATCACTAAGGATTTTTTTTTTTACTTCCTTGGTTGATGAAAATATTTATAATTTATCCTTATCAGAAACATTTACTCTTATGTTTTTTCTCCTCAAATTTAAATTCCATGATTATTTTACTCTGAAATTGCTTATATTTTGTCCTAGTTGTTGCAGTTGGACAACAATGATGGCTTCTGTTGGATCAATTCGAACTTTTTGACAAAACAGGTACAATAGACATAGGAAGTCATGGTGAAAATGTACTTTTCACAATGGTATAGGGAGATGATTCTAACCGAGAAGAGCTGGAGTTTGGCCCTAATAAGTCCCATGTGGAGGTCATCAAACAAAGCCCAGATATAACCTCTGGTCCTGCGTGGTTTAGCCTTAGTATGTTCTGGATTCTATGAAACACAACTCAGTGACCATGAGTAATTAAAATGTAATTCCTGCCTTTAACTGTATTTCTCAAAGACCATGAAAATTTTCCACTAAAACTAAAAACAACATTTCAGAAAAAAATTTTTCTCCATATTCAGTACAAATTTGACATAGATGGAAATAAGTATTAATTTGAGGGTAAAAACAAATAGAAAACTTATGAAAATGAAGATAAAAAATGCATAGCAGATATAGACACAGAAGATGGAGAGAAGTAATCCTAGTAATATTCCCCAATTAGTATACTTTTATTGTTACTTAGTTATAGGAATATAGAATATTCTTCTAATACACACATGTAAATATGTACATACACACACACAAAGGGGACACATAATTTCAAAGTCTTTATTGATAGACTGATTTAGTAAAGGAGGGGAAGACAGATACTGTATCTCTGTTTTACTGTACAAATGTGATCACGTAACTTCATGATCAATATACCCTGGAGAGGAAGTGGGATAGTCATTTATTAATTCATCTATTCATTTAAGAAATGATTTTGAACACTTGTCAGAAGCCAGACAACTTGGGAGTTCTGGGGATAGAGTGTTGAACACAAAAAGCACAGATCCTGTCCCCCTCAGAGCTTACATTTGTTGGGAGGAGGGCTGGCAATAAATGTAATCTAAAGACATGCTGTGAAGAGCAGGGCAAATGGATAGAAAGAATGTTGAAGAAATCCTTTCTAAAGAGGTAACATCTGAGCAAAGACCAGAATGAAAAGAGGAATGAGATTGGAGGCAAGATAAATGGGTTCTAGGGAGGCACCAACAGGCCAGCACTGTTTTTTAATATGTTCATTCCACTTATGAATGGAATGCCTTTTTGCTCTTTTTCTTTCCTTCTTATATTATTTTTTTTCTTAAGAAGTCCTGTGCTTCTTCAAATGTGAAATAGGTGAAGGAAAATACAGTTCGGGACCATTAATTGTGCTTTCTTATTGAGTATATAAATTTGATGTCAAACTGGCCTAGCTGAATGGTATATATTTATTTCAAAAATATCATTTCTGTGAGGCATTGCTGCATCATCCTATTGATTTAGGGATTGGTGTGATTGTGCCTGATGCTTTTATGAAAGGCAAGCTATTAACAAACTAAATTGAAAAACTAGTGAGTCTGCCTTTCCGGGCCCAATCCAGCATGCTGTCCATGTGAGGCTTAAATGGGAAAATACTGTAAAAAGACTTATTTTAATGCGACAGATTCCTCATTGCAATCCATAAACCTTATTTGTTGTGAGGAAAAAAAAAAATTCCTACAAGATACAATTCTCATGCTTGGGCAGCAATCTCCCTCTGGTTTCTCTCCCATCCATGGAAACATTAATCTTTTCATTTCAGAAGCTGACTCTCTTTGACCTTGCTGGACATTAGGATTAAAATCTGTGTAAGACAAGGTAGCTTTAAGAAAGTCAGTGAAACCAGGGGTGCTAATGCAGAAAGCCCTAGAAATGTTGAGGGATGGAAGTTTCTACTGAATTCTTGGTGTGGAGCTAAAAGATTAAACTTGAGGTGTGAAGGCTAAAAGTTAGTAGATTTGACCTAGTCAAACTCTTTGCTTTGCAGATAGAAACTAAGGCACAGATAGGGGTGACATTTTGATATTTTTCCACTCTCATACAGCCAGCCTGGTGGCCGAACTTAGGTCCTAAAGCTGTTTCCAATCAGCCTCACTAAGTCCTTTCAACCCTACCTATGACCATGCACCATGGAGGGTGAAACAGGGAGCACTGGAAAAGGATTGGAATCCTCTATATGGCAAATGACTCTGTGAGCTCACATGATGTGTACTTGAATTTTTGATCAAGAGAGAAAGGGCTCCAGTGGCAGCTCCTCTTGTCTAAAGTGCTGTGTGAGCCCACCTTCCAACTCCATTTCTCTAATAGCAAATCACCTTGATACTGCCAAGGGCCTTAATACTATCATTAGCCTTGATATGCCCAAGAGGGAGGTGGTAGCATCAAAAGAACCAATGCTGCTGAACACTTTTCATTCATGACAAAGACTGATATAACGGATCACTTCTTTTGATGATAGATCTAAAACTTAGATATTGCATGGAGTTTTTTTTTTTTTTTTTAATCTGAATTGCTAGAAGAAATGATAGATTAACCAATGCATACAGAAAACTGGATGTGTTCTCCTCTGCACCATGTTCACAGGAAGTGGGCAAAGGTAATACAGCCTTTCACTCTGCTTTAAGGGTTCCATACTCAGCTACAGGAAGAGAAGGATCCCGGTAACTGGGAAACAGACACACCCGGCAGGGTTCCTCACAGATGGGAAACTTACATATGACCTGAACAGAAGCTGTAGAGTCTCTCCCATGGGTGATTGTATATAACACCCTCTGTAAACTCCTCCATAGTGATATTCTGGGCATGAGATAGGAATCTAAGTAAAATTCCCAGTAGTCAAATTGGCATCACAGCAAGCATATAAATCACAATCAGTTAGGCGGACATCTTTCTTCCCTCTCTCCCTGTCCTCCTCCCCTCTTCCTTTCCTCTCTTCCTTCTTTCTCTTCTTTCCTTCCCTCCTTTCTTCCTCTCTCCCTCTCTTCCTTCCTCCCTCCCTCCCTTCCTCCCCCTTCTCCTTTCTTTTCACATACTTGGTAACAGTGTCTACAAAGTCACTCCTGGAAATAGATGCCTGCATGAGAGAAAGGTATTTCAAAGGCAGCATGGAAACCTTTTGCATTACATTAGGAGAATTATGTCATTTCTGTAAAGAAGCAAAGGAACAGAGTAAGTGGCAACTCTTCCCTAAGGAAACACACTCTGGAGTGTGTCTGTGCTTGATTTCTTATTCCTCAGATGTTAGGTGACCTTGGGCTTCCCTGCTGTGTGCGACCTTGGCCCCACAGATATTTTTTGGTGTTCGGCAATGAGAAGTATAAGCTGGTCCGTTACCCTGCATTTTGTTTAAGTTATACTTCATTAAAGAAGAAAGCTCTCTGAATTCCTCTCATTTTCCCTCAAGAAATCTTTATTCTACCCACTTGCATCATCCTCCCTTTCTGCTATGTGACGTCCTCCCGTAACACTCACACTCATTTCTACTTGCTGGAATTTCAAATGACTGTTCCAACTAGACGAAAAGAAATTCTGTTTCTATGCACAGACAGCTTCCAGACTGATGGCCCCATTACATTAGCATACAATAAAAGCCAGCAGGGGGTGCATTGCCACGCTGTTATCCTGGGTCTCTGTGCCCCAGGGGGCTGAGGACGTTCCCAGTGCACAGCTCTTCTCTCTGGTAATGAGGCAATTGCATACTTTGGTGACAGCTCCGGCCTCAACGGAAGCTGCAGTCTTAGTGGAAGGAGAGGGGAGAAAAAGTCTGCATTGCGCACCCCGCGAGCTGGTGAGGCCTGCCTGGTTTCACAAGCCTCTTCAGGCTCTCTTCCACTCCCTAAGGATGGCCTGACATTCCTAAGTGCTGTGCCCATAATAAGTGAGACGGTCTTCATTGTGGAAACGTTATTTCTAGACCTTCCCTGTTAAAACGTATAGGATGGTTAATCAGATATTTATAGCTCTCCACCTATTTCCCAGTCCTATGTGAGAAGATGGGGATAGGGCCTAGAAGAGAAGAAAAGTCCGGTTTCTGCTCTTGCCCATACGATTGTACATTTGGAGCAGTCAGTACATTCCTGGTATAATGCATGGCCTGCTGGCTTTGGTTGCTGGAGCGGGGACTTAAATCCTTCTGCTTCCTTTCGAACCCCTGCAGAAGCACAAAGTCAGCTCTGCCTCAGCCATGGAAGCAGGGGGGCCTCTTCCACCACCTCCTGGGCCTTTCAGTGCTGGCATTGCCACCCTGTGTAAATGCTACCTTGGCTCCTTCACCCTAGTATTCCATGGTATGGAGTCATCACAGCCACCCTGCTTGGCAAATGGTGGCCAACCAGTTCTTCATTTAAATCAGTAATAAAGGGTTGTGTGGATGGGGATGAACTGAGCTCAGTACAAACACTCCCTGGGTGTGTCAGCTCATGTTGGTTCTCTGTTCCAAGAACCCAGAAAAAAACAGAGCAGAGATTAGACAAGTTCTAGCTCCCTTCCTTACGATATTGCCTTGTTTCCCTCAAGAGAAGAAATAGGCAGAAATTAGCCGAATAGCAACCCATGAAAAGGGAAGAAGCTGTAACCCCAGATAGAATGAGGACAATTGATATGCAGGCCCCTTTGTGATAAAATGGGATATACCCGTGTCTTACCCCAACTTCCCTTGCTTGCAATCTACCTTCTCTCCTGGGGTCAATTCAGGCTTGAATCTATCTTCCCTGGACACATGCAGGTTCCGTAAGGCCATGTAGTCTCATGGCCTCTTCTTTCTGAGAATTTGCTGACTGCTGGATTCACTATTTAATATTCACTGTCAAATCACTATTTAACATTAGAACTCCTCAATTGACCAACTTTCAAGCAGAGGAAAAGAATGTATAAAAGCATGGAAGGTTATGTTTGGAAAAGTTCCGATATCCCTGACTCCTCGTAGGAGCCAGGCCCTGGGGAGGATAACCCAGTTAGGCCATAGGGTACATAAAGAGGAACACAAATCATCACATGTGCAGCAGCTGGCTTGTTCTTTGAAAGGGAACAAGGTGGTAGGTTCTATAAGATGGTATATTCCAGCCATCTCTGCCCTCTCCCCAAAACTTTTCCATTTCTAGCTATGGATAGATAGTTTCTAAACAGAGATATCTTATCCCTAGACTAATGAAGCAAAAGGATTTGCATGCAAGACCCAAATGTGCAATTAGAAATTCATGGTGGCTTTGTGAGTCTAGGTTATATATGTCAGAGGCAGCTTTGTGGTGGGCAAGTAGATAGACAACCTTGGGAGCTGTGATATGAGCAGGGAAACTCAAGGCTCTCATCTGTTCTTGACATTCACTGTTCTGTGACCTTGAGAAAGTCACTTATCCTTGTGAGGATTAATGAGTTAATCTCAGGGAAAGTACTCTGAGATCATTGGCTGACAGGTGCTGTATAAGTACAAAGTATTATTATTAAAATGTCACTGTGCTGGCTGCATTTGCTCTTGAGGGCACAAAGGCAGGAATGACAGCCCCGGGTGACTGGACAAGGATTACATAAGACAAGGAAATAGAGAGTTCTGTCATGAAAAGTTCTGTCCTGCAACACTTCTCCTCTCCGTCATCACCCCCAGCCAGCTGTCTTCTGATTCTGACTTGTGTCTGGATAGAAGCAAGCTTTATGGTCACAGAATGAGCTGTGCAAAACGGGTTTAGTCAGAGGATCTATAACCTTAGCTCTGCCTACTCCTTAGCATAGCCTTGGAAATGAAGGCCAGTGAAACTTATTTTAACATATTCAACCGCCCCTCACCCTCCAGAAACCAGAAATTCCCTTCTAACTTTTCCCACTTGTGAAAAGAAATGAAACTCCAGGGAGAACTAGTCACCTGGAGTCTCAGACCATAGTGTCAGAAACTCAAAACTCCTTTTGTTAGGAAAATCTTCCATCTTCTCTATGTGGTTATTTTCAGTTTAAATTATCTCTGTTCCTGAATCAAAGACTTTTGAGGAAGTAAGATATTATTTATAAATTTTTCCTAACACATGATAGATCCTCAATTTAGGAAATTGATGAATGAGTGATTTGCACTCAAGCCTGGGCATCAAAATTCTAAGGCACATCAAAATACCAAAAATCAGCCAATCGCTATAGAGCACTGAATCCTTGGAAAGAAATCCAGCACTGAAGGGTCCAGTTCCTACTCTCAGGGAAAAGTTTATGTTTGGGGGAACATCTGATTCAAGAAGGAGAGGGAGACATTTTTACCAGATAGTTAGATGGTAAAAATGTATCAGTGACAGTGACAGCAGGAAATAGATGAGGAAAGATGTGGGGGTGGGGAAAAACAAAATCTACAGCCAGTAAAGGCCTCTTTGTGTACAAACAACCAGATGAAATTTGCAATGAAATCAAAGATGAGTCTGGCTATATTTAAGTGTCTACAGATAACCAGGAGATTTGCATCTCGCTGAGGATAGGTAATAGGACCTGAAACAATTTTTTTCAGCCCCTATTGTGGCCAGAGTTAAAGAAGGGGGATTTTTGTTGTTGTTGTTGCTGTTGTTCATAGCAGGCTCATTTTGTGGAAAATCAAATCTCAATGGGACAGAGGAACAGGATAAGATAAGGTGTTGAGTTCAGAAGAACGACCATGCTGGCCCCTGAGATTTTACCTGCAAAATGGGAAAGTTATCAATGCAAGTTTTAAGCAGGACAGAGATATAGTTTTCTATTAAGAGCTGTGTAGCGTCAATTGCTCTGATTTATGTATTTGTTTTTAATTATTACCTTGACAGCATTGTTATTCTCTATGTATGTACCTTTCCCTGGTAGCATTTTGAGCCTTTCCCATAGAGAAAGGCAACTACATTAGTGAATGAAAAGACACAGGAAAAAACCCTCATTCTGTGAAATGGGTTTCCTCGTGTCCTTTAGGCACACCCTTCTATAACTTCCTTCTTCCAGTCCATTATCCAGATGAACTGTCCTGATAACAGGGCTTCCTCACCAATCCCGGCACTAGCTCCTTCAAGCAATCTTCCCCTCTAAGAGGAGTGCCCTTCTGATTACCTGCCTGTGCCTGAGCCTGAACACGGCACTGCAGGCCTAACTCCATCAACCCTTCCCTGCCAGGGTAATCACAGTCATTACTTACCACTTTCTTCATAGCAGTTTTATTTCAGCAATCCTATTCAGTGTGTTTCTCTAAAGGGGTAGACAGTCTGAGAATCTTAGAAGCCCACAAAGGAACAGTTTAGCAGATACTTGAAGGAGAGATAGGCACTAATCATTGGTTCTAAGCAGCCACTATTGATACAGACAGACACTGCTGGGGAGGACTTGCACTGATAACTTTTCTAACTTCTTTAATGCAGAGACGGTAGGCAGAGAGCCAGATTAAATGACATTTGCAGAACACAAAGCTCATTCACAGCAGAACCAGAACTCAAGCCCGGGTTCTGAATGTCAGACTGGAATAGTACACCCAGTGCCGGGCTTTTCTGTAAATCTGAGTCTGCACCTGCCTTGTTGCATGACTTTGCACAGAAACCTCTCAATTTCTGGGGTTTTGTGTCACTTCCTTTGAAACAGGAGCTAGATTAATAGGTCTTTGAAAGGAAGGACCCTTTCAGCTTTTCAAATATTCCGATTCTGTGTATGTGAAATCACACACATTTTACATTCATCTACATATATAGAGCCTCAGGAACTTGACTTCATCATTTCTTCAAGTTTCTCTGTGCCATGATGCTTCACTCCTAGTATAATGGTCTTTAGCATGTCAATGATTCAAATACAAGGCCATTTTCTTGGGCCTTCATTGTTTCAGAGCGAAATTGAAAGAGGGAATCCAGCTGTTTATATGCAATATGCAGCAATTATGAAGTTCATTTCCAGAAGCCACTGTAACCATGGCAACCTGTAATTCTGGAAGAATAGAGACAGACTGTTGACTGACTTCCAATGGGGCCAACTTTTAACCAGCGATGTCTTAGCAGACGATGATGAGGAGCCTGAGCTTTAAGTTAGAAGCAGTTTTTGAAACTCAGACTCCCTTTATCCATAACTTCATTCTTTCCTCAAAGTTCAGTAATCGGTGATTCTCAAACTTCTCGATTTGCTGGAGTCTGTCCTAGAGGGCTAAATAGTTCAAATGAAACAAGAACCAGCATGATATTGATGTTTTTTTCATAGCACCTTAAACGGCAAACTCAAAGACATAACGTCCAACTGACTGAACTGTGAGTGAGTGTTGCAGGTGCCTCGGAAAGTTCAAATGAGGAGAATCCAGTCTCTTGAAGTACAAAGTTTCTGGGAGCGCACCAACTTCTTTGATATTTCAAGAAAAAATACAAGAGTGATGGTCTCGTGAGATTTGGACTCCATCGGGTGAGAGTGGGAGCAGGGATTGCTGAAAGGGTGGAGAAGGGTGGGGAACCACAAAGGGGCATAGAAATGATCATTTGGGCTCAGAAATTACTTAAAACAATTTGGCCAAGTTAGTGAGTTGATTGTATTCTTACCACCCCATATGTGTCCTCGTTGACTAATAGTGTGAATTTCCAGATACATGGAAAGGGAGTGGGACTGTGAGCAGCTAAGGGGTCAAAACCTGAATGCTCACAGCTCCTGAGAAATTCACAGAGATGAAATGCTAATGGGCGGCAAGCTGCACAGGCGTAGAATTGGATTTTTGCTATTTCTGCCTCTTTTGACTCTGCCTTTGATCCCTGCTGGCAACACACTGGGCACGTGTGAATACAGCAGCTCCCAGACTCTGTACCTACCAGGAAAGTGAGATAAAACTTGGGCCTCTCAGCTGCAGGTTTTCCTCTCCGAAATTACAAGGGGAGTTAAAATCAGTGATGCACTGCAAATAGGTGCACTGTACCCCTTCTGGATGGGGTATTATTTTGTGTTTATTTGTCTCAGTGATGAGCAGTTTGCACACTCCTAAAGCACCAGGCAGATGTGAACTAATAAAGGGTCCCCAGGATGAGTTTAACTATGAACAGCAACTAGACTTGGGAAGCAGGGACATCAGAAAGGCATTGGGAGCTTGATTGTGTCAAGATTTAGGCATAAAGGCAAGTTAGTGATAGGAGGCAATTATATCCCTCATAAATACACACAGGATTTCCAAGCAAGCCTTGAGCTGATTGCAGAAGGCACCACCTGTAGGGCAAAAAGAAGACCTCCTCTGATAACCCCTAGATTCTTAGCTTCCATCTTTGCCCTTTCACAGACTCCTGGCATCTGTGACTGTATCTGACAAGTGTCCTGTGCTCCTTCTGCTTGGATTTGGCTCTTCCTCACATGCATTCTGCTGTTTGTACCCAGTTCTAGATCCTAAATATTCTAAGACTAAAGCTGCCCGTGTCCTGCAGAGAGTCACAGAAACACGGGTATTGGAAGCTGTGCATCCTGGCTCCACTGTCTTAGTTGGTTTAGACTACTTGGGTGTCTTATACACAAAAGACACTTGTCTCCTAGAGTTTCGGAGGCTGGTAGTCCAAAATCCGGGTGTCAGTGTGGTTGGCTTCTGGTGAGGTCTGTCCTTGTGATTGCCACCTTCTCAGACCTCACATGGTGTATAAGGACAGCTGACTAGCACTCTCTTCTTCTTATAAAGGCAGTGAACCCATCCAAAAGAGCGCCACATGACCCTCACAGTTACATTTCATTTTACCACTTATAAATATGATCATGTTGAGATTAGGTTTTGACATGAAGGATCTAAAGAAATTTCACTCCAAAACACAAGTGCCTGGTAAAAAGAATATTTTGAATTGAAGGCCATGCAAAGACAAAAAGCACTGGAAGAGGTTTTTCCTCTATCTGGATAGACTGGACTGGCCCATTCAGAAGATCAAAGGGGACAATGGACTCCCCTTTATCCTTCCTGCTATCTCAAAATATTTCAGGAGTGAGGGTCGAGAATGTGGGTGGATCTGGCCCAAATCATCTGGGTCATAAAGCTCTATCTACTGGGTTAATCTATAAGTCAATCTATTTCTATCTCATCCTTTTTGTCCTCCTTAGAAACCTCCCTAACAACTATTTATACCCTTGCTCCTCAATTTCCCCTCTCCCTTCTAAAAGGCCTGGATGATGGTGTCTTAAACTCCTTTGGAAAATAGGATTATCATCTGTGATTTCTCTCCATGTGCATGATAAATAAGTCTATCTGATTAATCTGCCTTAATTGTGAGTTGTTCTTTCAGCAAACTTTCAGGGGAAAGGGCAAGTTTCCCCTCACCCCTTCAGCATATGAATTTCACCCCTTCACCCTATGAGTCTCAGTGGGGACACAACTGTTCAGTCCATTGAAGCCTCTAGCCTGCCATTTGACCCAGTGAAGGTTGCCTAACCTTTCTACACCATTTCTAAAAGGCTAGTCACAAAACATTGCTTGCCTGATGGTTGTACAGGCTGTCCCTGGGTTACAAACCAGATCAGTTCTGAATGTTTGTTCTTAAGTTAAATTTTCATGGAACTTGGAGCAGGTACATTTGCCTATTACCTGTAATAGCCTCCATTCATAAATGTGAGTTGAAAGCTAGCCAGATGCTTGTACCTTGGGACCTTACTGCAATAGCCTCTGTTGGTAAATACGAATTGTATATAAGTCAAACGTTTGCAACGTGGGGACTGCCTGCTTATAACATACTAAATACTGTGTCTAGCAGGAAGCAGGCTCTCACATGTGGCAATGGCACATAGTCACACTCTACAAAGCAGGGCCCATAAGTGATACCATAGTGATACTATATCTTTAATATGTTTAGATACATAAATACTTACTGTTGTGTATTCAATACAGTAACATGCTATACAGGTACATAATGTAGAAGTGTAGGGTATATGTGCCTAGGCGTATAGTGGGCAATACCATCCAGGGTTGTGTAAGGACACTATGATATTTGTGCAACTATGAAATTGCCTAAGGATACATTTCTCAGAAGGTATCTTGGTTGTTAAGTGATACATGACTGTCTGCCTAACTCATGGGTATATCATAATTCATAGGGGCTGTAGTAACTGCCTCCACTACACAGAAAAAAGAAAGAAAGGTCCAGGAGCCTAGAAAACCAGATAGAAAGTAAAGTCTTAAGTCAGGGTGATGCTTGTCTCAGAGAGACAGGGCAGCAGATGGCATTCTTTCACATACAAAAAAATAAAATATAGCAGGCATGGTTTAATGCAAAGAACACAGCATTTGGTCTCATAAAGTTGGATTAAAACCTGAGTGTGAAGAATAAATTTAACAATTTCACCCACTGCTCTCTGGTGCATCCTGGGACAAGTCCAGTAGGCCCAATGGCCAAGGGAATGCTCTCTGCACAGGTGAGCTGGGGGGATGGTCAGGCACAGGTGGAATGTGGAAATGGTCACTATGAAAATGGATCTATCAGTATCTCAGAGAAGATATAAAAAGGAAGGCTAGAGTGAAAGGGGAAAAGGAATGTGAGGAGTTCCTTGAAGAAATAGCTACCTGGGTGACATGTAGGTTAGGTACAGGTGGGACAGGAGAGAGACCAAGATGAATGGAGGATCAGTATGAAGATCAATTTTGTTAGGATGGAAGGTGTTCATAGGAAACAGTGCTGCACAAGGCCAGAAAAATAGACCAAGGCCAGTTAGTGGGGCTAAATATTTATTACCATTTCATAGGCAAAGGCTGACCATTAAAAATCACAGCCGGAGATATATTTATATAGATCTTGGCAAAGACTTTGTAAGATGCACCCTTCTGTGTCTTTCATACTTGTGAAAACATGTAGTGTGTGTGTGTGTGTGTATGTGTGTACACAGACATTTATAAATTATGTGGCTATAAATACATACATGAATTGGGCCACTATTATAAAATGAAATAATATGTACATATTTCTCTGCGTCTTTCTCATTGATGAAAATTTGTCTTAATCCGCTCCTATACTGCTAAAGTACTAAGTTATTCTTCTATTGGCTGAATAATACTTTATGGTGATTATTTGACCATTTTCTTATATCTTGGAACTCATTTTTTCCTCAAGGTATTTTATTTGTTTCCTGGTTTCTTTTTCTATTTCAAAGCCCTCTGTAGCAAATAAACGTGTCCATATGTGTTTAGTTACTAGCGGATTCTTTTTATGAAATAGAAACCTGGGACTGACTGGTATTATGCCCATGTATCAAAATGTGTGTACATTTTTAATTTTGATGCTTTATGCTAGATTGCTTTCAAAGACTATCAATTTACATCTGTGCATGATGTATGTATATGAGAGTACCATTTTTCCTACATCCTTCTCAGTATTAATTTTTATTGTTTTTTCATTTCTTTTTCGTTGTCCTGGTCAGAAAGTGATGGCTCATCATTAGTTTAATTTGCATTTCCCTGAACCATTAGTGAGTTTGCACATCTTTTCATATGTTTCTTGGTCATTTGTAATGTCTATACTGCCAATTGCTCATGCACAAATGTTTTCCTTTTTCTCTTGGGCTAGTTGTCTTTCTCTTGTTAGATATATATATATATTTTTTCTTTCTTTCTTTCTTTTTTTCTTTTTTTTGGGGGGTAGACATTATCCTAGGCATGTGCTTGGCAGAAATGCCTGGAGGAGAGAGATTTGGAACCACTAGGAAATAATCACCTTGGTCTGAAATTGTGAGACTCCTCTAGACTCAGGTCCTTGGCAATTTAAAGGATGAGTTGGGGAAATGTTTGGAAAAAAAGAATAATGAGAGCAAGCAATTGATTAGATGCTGCTGCAGTGAGAAGTGGTGGGGACAGATTGCAGTCATTCTGTGGTTTGGCAAGTCTGATGTTTGGGAAATTGGTCACTGAACTTTAAAAGTAGGGAATTCAGAGAAGTAATAAATAAAAGCTGTAGAAAAGATCATTATTATTTTAGAAAAGGTGTAGAACTTATCATTATTAGGGGGAAAATGGAAAAGCTGCACAAGGAAGAATGAGACAGGAGGAGAGTACAGCAGAGATTGGGTTTTGTCCAGCGTCTGGCAGCAGAAAGTGACACAAAATCTCAGAGAATTAGCTGCACGGTGTGTCTGAAAACATCCCGGACCACATCAGATCATTGACGGAAGCTACACAGAACACTAGGTAGGAAGGCAATTAGTCTTAAAGTCGGGTTTCCAAAGTTAGCAAATAAAAATACAGATCACATGTAAATTCCAAATAATCAATGAAGAATACTTTAGGATGAGTAAGCCACATTCAATACTTGAGACATGCTCTATTGTATAAAACTATTTGGTATTTTGGACACATTATCCTAAAAAATACTTGATATCTTCAACATTTGATGTATACTTGTCCTAAGCAATACTCATTATTCATCGGAAATTTAAATTTAACTGGGCATCTCCATTTTATCTGACAACTCTACTTTCCAGATTAGGCTGATATTTTTGCCCTGCCCTGTCTTAGCTGTGTGACGCCAAAAAATCACTCCCCTATCTCTAAAGGACAGGTATTCTTTAGGATCAAAAAGCTCCTCATGGCAGTATTTTAGGCAGTGAAGTATCTGACATTCTCTTCACTACCACTTTATCCATCTACAATACTATAATGATTATTGATGTCCATTCATATTTATTCATTCTGCCAACAAACTGTTATTGAGCATGTGTCATGTTAAAAGAAGGTACATAGTGAAAATGTTCATAATCATCACCCTGAAGTCATGTGGGCATCGTAGAATGACTGCAGAGCTACCCAAGGCTTAAATTGCGCTCAGGAGATTTTAATTGTTTAAATTTATTTTCTTCTATTTCATATTAAAAGTTGTACTTACAGACCTTCTCCATTAAGCAGAATGTTAATTACAGTCCTAGTAAATAGTAATTGAGAAGGGACATTTTGGGAGGGGGACTTTCTGTCTTATAAATAATGGCCAATTTATTATTTTACCTTCACCAGCTGGTAATTCTCAAGAATCCTGCAAGTGTCTTTTCTGCTGTTAACTTTGGGAAAAGTGGTCCTTCCTTCTTCTTGACATAGCTTATTATGAATATTTATATGCTGTTTGTATGTTCTAGATATTTGTATTTAAACCTCATAACATATTTAAGAGGGAGGTATTATAGGTGCACTATTCTATAAATGAAGAAACTAAGGCACAGAGACTTTGAGTAACTTACCACGTCCTCCAGGAGGAAAAAGCTAAGCAGGTTAAGTACCGAAATCCTTGCTCCAGCTACAATCCTTGACATTATAACCTACTCGAAGGAAAGAGTGCTGAACGGAATAGAGTGGCATTCTGAACAGTCCAGCTTTCAGCTGCAGTTTAGAGCCTAGGACAACGGGGAGAGAAAAACCAGAGCTGAGATTCCACCAGCACTCAGTCTCGAAGAACCACAGTGCTTTCGAGACCCGCCAGCAGATGTGGTGGGTAGCATAGGTGGCTTGGGGTGGGAGTCATGGGAGGTCCTATTGCCTGTGAAGGGCTCACAGCGACAGAAGCTACATCGGAGCAGTGCACACCAAGGCATCCCACAACCTGCAGAAACTGGGGAGCCTGCCTGACTCTCCACACCGAGGAAGAACCTGAGGTTTCTTCCTTCCCTCCTCCCAGAACAGATACAGCCCATCAGTGTTACGGAAGGAAACAGAGAGGGACAAACACTGTAAGGGCTGAAGAAATGCATGTAGTGTTGACAAAGGTTACTATTTCGTAAGCCATGGTCATAATTATGAGTTTGAATTCAAGTCGGGACAAAAGTATATGGCTTGAGTATTGCTCACTATCCTTACTAGAACCCAGCAATAATTCTGAAAAATACAAACAATTAAAATACCAAACTGAAATCCTGGATCAATATGTAAAGAAGTGAAGAACTATTGCACTTTCTTCCCTCAATAGCGCCTGTGCAGTACAAAGAGGTCGGAGCTCTCAAATTCTGATCAACTAATTGAGTTCCCAATACTTTACTCAACTTTGCTGTGTTTGCTGAACAAAGTCACTGAGTTTTCAGGACAAGTTATCGTAAAGTAATAGGGAAGTCGCCCTCATTCACCCTAACTTCTCCTTATGCCTTGCCAAGTTAATTCCATTTCTTTCCTACTCCATGTCAGTTTGATGTTTCCTAATAGTCAACTATCCATCAACCTAATGTCTCCACAAGCTGCTAATCCATATTGAAGGGAACCTCGGCTAAGTAGACACATGATGATGGGGAAAATATCTGCGATATCGGCATCGGGAGACAGGTGGGGGAAAAGCTCAGGACAGTCTCTCAGGGAAGAAGTGGTGGGTCAGGTGACAACTGTCAGGGACTAGAGGACAGAGTGTGCCATGAATGGACGGTGGCGGGACGGGCATGTAAGGAAGCTTCAACATGGCTGCTCTTAAGCTGAGCAGGGAGTGTAGGGTAGAGATAGCTGACCTGCACACCACTCACCTCCCTCTTTACCTTCTCTAAACTGAATATGGTCTTCGTTCAGCAACATTCACAGAACTCCTTAAAGTACCAGGCATTCGTCTAGAGGCTAAAGACACAGAAAAGCAGAATACATAATAACTTTTACCTTGATGGGATATTCATTATAATAAAGATAAATTTATAACCCTGCACAATTCTGTCTAGAAACAATGGATGGTTTAAAAGTCATGTATAAATAAGTGCTTTCTCTTAAAACTAAGATTGCTAGGTAGTCATTGCTATCATGTCAGTGTTGCCCCACTGGAGACTGTGCCCCAAGTATTCAGCTCTTGATGGCAAGCAACTGCTTGCAGCAAGTATGGGGGGGGGCAACATGGTTATTTGCTGAAGAGAAAGCCTTTTCTTAGGCTTATATCTGCAAACAGAAATCATACAGAAAGGACAACAATCAGAGAATTTTATATATGAGCATCATATACACTATAAAATCTATAGTTATGATACACACCTCCCCATACACATTCTTTTGGTATATTCTATATTCCCTCAGTATATATACTCAAAGCTCTTAAAAAGAATATGCAATTTATTTTTACAAAGTATCTGTGAATTAGGAATTGAGAAGCATCGTGATCGTTCCTGCTCTCTCGAGTAAATAGCAGCCTTGGTTAGAGGTGGTCCGATGCTGAATATGCAGACAAGGCATCAATGGGTAGGGCCAAACCTGAGCACCTTAAACCCTCAACCCATGTCCTCATCTTATGGAGAAGGAAACTGAGGCTAAGAGCAGTTGCCATAACTGATTTAACAGCCACAAAGTTAATTTGCAGCGGGTTTAGGAGCAAATCGACCTCCTCTGACCCTCAGTCCAGGGTCCTCTCAATTACACCACATTCTTCCTCCTATTAAAGAGAGATCACCTATAAATCATGCTCATGTTAGTGGGAATGTGTTTCAGAGCCAAGGCAGGAAGCCAAGGCAGGCACAGTGAAAACTGCTAACTGCAGAAAGTGATTAAGGAGCCCGCCATCGGGCCATTTGCCCCAGGTGCCTACCTATAAGGCCCTAAATCACCACTATAAATGTAACCAACGGAAAAATTATATTTACCAGGGAAGAGACTGAATGGAATTTCAAAAGATATTTTGATAACCAGTCTAGAAGTGTACAGACAAAGGGGAGACCCCTGTGGAGTATGCACTTGTGAGGTGGTAAAACAGCCTTCTTTAAAAGTGGGTGGCTCCAGTTCACTGCTGCAGCTTGTTCTGCTGATGGAACCCCCAGTTTGGGCCTGCACCAGTTCTCCCTTCTGCCTGCCTCTGTACACCACTCAACTTCTGCTCCAAATTAAACAGGAAACAACTATGTAAAGACTACCTCTTTAAAGAAGTCCAATTTAATGGCTGGACTGGATAACTATGTGGTAGTTCTCTTTTCTGAGAACTGCTCTACCAGAGGTTACAAAGTGGGAAGATCTAGAAAAGAATGGTGTGTGCTGAATACCCTCACCCTGAGAGTGACCCAGTAGCTGTCTCCCATTATCAAAAATGCTCTTGCCCCCAACATATGTTTTCTGTTTCTCAAATGCCTACAAGTAGATTTCCTTCCCACAGCAGGATAGCAAGACCTCTTCTTGTACACTTGAGACAAGGGCCATATAATCCCTGTCTTAAACAAGGGAGGGAGAGGGGATGATTCTATTTTCGTTAATTCATATTTTAAATAAACAGGTGAATTAAGGACTCAGGTAGTTTGTATGTTGGCTCAGATGTGCATGGGCTTAGGGCCTCAACTCTGCATCCTCTGACTCTGTTGTCCCTTTTTAAATTTTTAATAAATAAGCCATATACTTGTGGGATCATTTACACATGCATGTACACTGTGATATCTGGGTTTAAAAGGCTCATCCAGAGAGTTCACATGTTTCTTATTCTTTTCTTTCAACTGTACAGCTCCCTGTGTGTCATTTTAATTTTTAGTTTGAAAGTAAAAACTAAAAATAAGATAATGGACATCAAAACATTTTATAAGTAGAGGCTTAATATAACTTTATATTTTTTAAGAATTAAGCACAAATTTATGAATTCTGTATCTCCAGGGAAAATTCCAGACATTTGTCAAGTTCTCATCTAACCCATCTCTTTCCATTGCCCACTTGTATCCCCATCATCCACACCTCCTCCTTCCTAAGAGGTATTTGACTGTGGGTGGCGGGCATAGAGCCCTTCCCCCTACTCCAAGCCAATCCTGCCATTGCCCTAGTGATCAGTTCTGTGATGGATACTAAGATAACCCAGCTGGAGAAATGTCCAAAATGGGCAAGGAAAAGAGAAGCCCTTTTTCCTTGACATGAACAGGGAAGAAAATGGCTTGGTTTTCTAAATGCAGGACTCATGCAACCAGAAGAACTGAAGCCAGAGCTGAATCTCAGACCTGAAGCCGGTAGCCTGGATCTCAAATTGGGGAGACAGAAAGAAGAAGTATTTCTCAGATACATCATCAGTTAGCTGTAAGATCGACCTTTCCTTGAAACTTTAAATCTTTTCACTTCTCAATATGCCACTCAAAACATTATTTTCTTTTTTGAAAAAAGAAGTTTAAAGTTTTAATATTTTCATCCCTTGCAAGCCAACGAACTTAAAAGAAGATATGATCCAGCCACATCTATTCGATAACTATGCCCTGATTCACCAGTTGCAGTATTTCCCATACCGAAAGCACAAACATTTCAAGTGTAGACTCATAGCAAACATGTTACTCTACATGAGGCGCACGCTCCACCTACAGCAGAATGTTTTTTAGGAGGATAATGAGTGCACCTGGTATTCTTCTGGGACTCGAGTTCCTATCACTTTATTCTTCCTTTTTCCTTCTCTCTGTATTTACTAAAGTTCAATTTTCAAAGTTCATTTCTCAAATGATAATAACACATATTGGCCCGTGTCAAAATCTTCTTCTTTCCTCCAAACAGAGCAGTTAGTCCTGTCTTAAATAACTTCAATCTTGTCTATATCAAATTGCCAAGCTTTTGCTCTTTATTTTCCTTCTGTGGTTGCATTCTTAGTGGCCCACATTCCCATGACACGATGATGAGTTTGGGATCATTCACGGTGTTTAAACCTTTTAGGAAAATTTTCCACTTGAAGAATCCGCTTAAAGTTAATATACATCATTGAGCATGATTACCCAGGCTTAGAGGAACAATACACAGAACAATATGGCCTCTGTGGAATTTCTCACAATCCTGCCATGACTCTCTGTTCACATTTTCAATTCAATTTTAGATTTGTTGCTGATCGAACGCTTTGTCTCTCCCCTTCATCTTTTGGAATCAAAATCTTAGGGTTGGATAGTACTTGAAAGGTGATCTAACCCAGTAATTCTCCCAATTTTTCATGCATCTCAATTACCTGAAGGGACAATGAAAACAAAGCCTCCGTGGGTACCCACCTCAGAGACTCTGCTTCAGTAGTTCTGAGGTGAGAAGCAAGAATGTCCATTGATCCCAAGTTCCCAGGTAACGCTGATACTGCTAGTCTGGAATAACACTTCAGAAACATTTTAGAATCCACCAATCTAAACTAATACATATTAAAGGGTATCACCAGGGGATCTTATTAACCACACATGGTCAGACCCCAATCTAGAGAACACGTGACACTTTAAAAAGATTTCTGACTGACTCCAACAGACATTCTGATTTTAAAATCCCTGATGAATCAGTTTAAAAATTATTTAGAGGGTTTAATTTGTTTTACAACTTCTGTAACTAACTACATACGGATACCTTCAGTAACAGGCAATTTGCTGCCTCTTAAGACAACCATTCCAGCTGAGGACAGTTCTTTTAGGAAAATTTGTCCTGAATTGCCTATAATATATCTTCTGGTAACTACATGATCATCAATTTTAATTTTTCCCTTCATGAATTACGTAGATGTTAATTTCTTCTTCTTTATGCCATCTTTAAAATATGAAAACACCCCCTGAAGTCTTCCCCCGCCCCAGGGAAACCGCTCTATTTCCTTCAGCATTTGCATCGTGGCTTTACTTATGCTCCCCATCACTCTTCTCTTCATCACCTAAACCGTTGACGTGGTTTTCCACACGAACCACCTTTATTTGATGATAGAAGAAAAGAAAAATAAAGTGGATTAGTCATTTTATATAAATCTAAATGTTCCAGCTTTGTAGTGGGTTGAATGATGCCCCCCAAAAGATATACCCAGGCTTAGTCCCTGGAACCTGCAAGTGTTACCCAACTTAAAGAGAGAATCTTTGCAGTGATGATTCAGTTAGGGATCTTGAGATGAGGAGATTATACTGGATTATCTTTGCAGGCCCTAAATCCAGTGACAAATGTCATTATGAAAGACACACAGAAGAGGAGAAGGAATGGAAGAAGAGGGCTGAGAGTGGAGAGCACTACTGGTCATATTCTTCTTAAAATTTTGACCCTCCCCTTGATTCCTGCTTTCTCACAGTGCAGAGTATGTCTGCATATATTTGAGGGGATGGTCAAAATTTTAAGAAAAATATGAGCAGTAGTGCTCTTCCACAATTACTGGTCAGTGAATTCTGAGCCACACATTTTGTGTAAGTAAAAGTTTGTGACCTTCCCATGGCATTGTGGTGGGGAAATTTTCTGCATTGTGTAGGAAGCTAGATTAGATAATTTGTAGGTTTCCTTCCAAATATTAGATTCTATATTTCTATGTTTGTTTTTCTGCAGGCATGCTGAGAAATTGACATGGCAATCAATGAGAGTGTTTGCTTGAATAAATATTTCAAAGTCAAGTTCCTGTTTCTGAGGAATTCTATTGTATCTCCTTTCTCCACCACTTCCTAAATGCCTATTTCACAACTGAAAGAAATCCACAAGAACAATTTCTTTCTAATTGCATAATTGCTGCATTTCGGTGTCCCACTATTGGGGGAATAAACATGCCTTGACATCCTGAGATTTCAGCAAAGAATTACTTAATAAAAAATCCAGGCTCAAATAACTATTTACGTACAACTGGAATTTACTGGGGGAAAAAAAAAAAAAACTCAAACACTGTTTCCCCCTTACTACTGCCACATAATTAAATAATTTCACAATTAATTACTTTCAGGAGAGATAATTTGTTTTCATTAAAATATGTAAATATGCGTGCATCCCTTGCTGGGTCTTTTTTCTTCTCAACTTTTTTTTTTTTTTTTTACCTACTGTTGTGATGATGCTTCATGATAAGAGGTTCCCGACAGGCTCCAAATCTCAGCCTCCGTCCTCTTTTGTCTCTCAGCCTTAGTGAACATTGCCTCCAGCATGGCTTCCTCTACCCCAGCCACCCACTGTCATATTTCAGAGCAACCCCAAAAGTTAATGATTTGCTGTCTCTGCATGACTCTGTGTCCCAAAGTCCCCAGTTACAAGGTTCCATTTTTTTTTTGTGACATCATTGATAAAAGGTGACATTGAATTTAAGGAAATAAAAAAAAAAAATCCAGTGGGAAAAATTTAAGAAACAAAAGAAGACAGCAAAATAAATGAATAAATAAAACTTGCATTTTACTTTACTCAAATGACATTGGGATAAAGGAGGATCTGATATAACCAGACTAACAGACATTAATATGGTCCTTTGTGCACCAGGTATTATCTTTGGCATCCTGAGGTATGAAATACACAACTAGAGAAAGTCCCTTTAAAATAATTTTTTCTTATCAGAACCAAACATAGAACCTGCTGGGTTTGCACTAGAGAGAATGTTCATGCAGAAGAAAAACAACAGGATGACGCAGTTTTCACTCTGGGTTTGGTTACCATTCTATTAGTAAATTTCCATGGTGATGATCAAATCAAATTATGAAGGAAAAGTGAAAAGGCAAAATTTGCTACTAAGAACACTATGATATTCAAAAAGACTACCCAACTACTAAAGAGTCCCATGAGGGAAATCATGAGACATTCAAGGGCCTATATCTGAAGATTGAAATTGAAAATTCAGAACTTGCCATGGAGGGGTTACTCCCAAAGGTCGCAGGTTGTGGGCCCTGCCTTGCCCCTACTGCCTGAGAAGTGTTCACACTACCATTGAAGAATCAAGACCACTTGCCAGGCAGTTTTCTCAGGCTTGGTAGCTGGTCTAGATCTCAGCTAATTAAAAACAAGAGGTTGTTCTAAGGCATTTGTAGTTGGTCGCTAAGGCTGCATCAGGTGTGTGTAGTGACTACAGGGTATCTCTTTTGCTAGCTTACTGTTTAATAAGCAGAGACTTATTTTATTTTTTTTTCCTATGAAACTACTAACCTTCCACTCACTTTAAGAAAGAAACGGTTTGTGGATGAAGTTAACACTTCCTCTTTACACACATATATACATGCTCACCTTTGAGAGAACCATTTCTCTAGAAAACAAAATAATCTTCGTTTTTGTGATACTTTCCTCTCTCTTGATTGATTACATGCCATTGGAGAAAGTTGCTTAGCTGTTGGCTATTCCACACTGGAATCACGTCTTTTGATCTTTAATTATTTTTACTCACTAAAGTAATTCCCTAAAATTGCACAAGAAGAGAAAACATTAATAAATGAAAAAAAAAGTAGTAGGACTCTTTTAAAAGAAATGTAATACCATTCATTCAAAGAAGTTTATCAGTTCAGGTACTGAAATGGCTAAGAGTTACCAAAACTGATTTGTTTTAAAGATTTTAGATTTTGCTTTTAAAGGCCGACCATATGAGAGTAGGGAAAAACACAATGTTACAGACAACGCTATTCTTCTAAGTACAAACAAAGTAAATTAAAATCTTTAGCCTTTCTGTTTTTTGTTTTGTTTTTTTTTTTCCTCTCCATAGCACTATTTTTAAGGAGCCTAATCATTCCATGGTTTCTAATTTGTTTTCCAAGACCCTTTTCCTGGGTTAAGCCCTGTATCCCCAGGCCTTTAAAGTGAAATGCTAACAGACCATTAACTGCTGTGGCACTGGGAGGCCTCTCCATTAGAGCCTTTGCTTTGTTAATTAAAGAGAGGCCATCAAGGCAGCAAGGGTCTGAATCATGACCTACCTTTTGAGATCAGTTTGCAAAGATCTCTAGGCTGCTTTATGTGCAACTTGACTTTCAAATAAAACCCAATGAAAATTCTTCTCTTTCCCTAACATCTAGAAGAACATATAGTAAATCTGAGAATGGAATAGAGGAGGCTCATTTATCTCATGTCATTGAGGAAGATAATACAGTGAGATAAATGGTTCTAGAAAAAGAAGCAGTTAATTATTTGAATGAGTCTATCTCATACTGTAACATACAATATGTTTCCTGTATTTTTATTCATTTTTTATTGTGAAATAAAAATATATAAATGCATAAAATAAAAATGCAATGTCTCAATAAAATATTATTAACATATTGACCTCCACTGAGCCCCTTCCCCTACCACTTCAAGACACAGAACAAGGCCAGCAAAGCTCATGAAAGTAATTACTGCACTGACTTTTATTATAATCACTTTCTTGGTTTCTGTTTTTGTGTTTTTTAAAACTACTTAGTTATGTATTTAAAAAGGGAAAAGAAAAAAGGTATAGTTTGTCAATTTCTTTGATTACTTTATTATGAAAGATGAAGTATTCCTTTGTATCTAAATTCTTTTAGTCAACTTTATGATTTCATAATTTATTCTCATTGCTGTATAAAATTGTACTTTATTTATTTCATCACTCCATTATTTGACTATATCATAATTTATTTATCCTTAATGCCCTTGATAAACATTTTGTTTCAAGTTCTGTCTATTGCAAACATTATTCTTTTTTTTTTCCCTGACATTTCTTGGATTGTAATATCTTTGTATTTAATTTCAAATTAACATGAGGGGACAGATGTTTATGTTACATTTTTTTCAATTCTAAGGTAAAGTTCAAATTGTAGTTGAGCTCTTCACTAGGGGGTGTGATGAACACCCTTACATTGTGCACATTTGGTGAGATCCCACTATTCCCCTCCATGCCAGATTTTATTTGTACAAACAGTATTCTAATGAACATTCTTGCTTGTGATCTTAGTGTGTATACATGTGATTCTAGGATATATTTCTATTCATGCAATTGGCTTGCATACTAGATACTAACAAATGCTTCTCCAAAAAGGCTTCAGCAATTCAGCAATTTGCCTCATTCAGACAGAGTATGAGTTTCCCATTCCAAAATATTCTAGTCAACACTAGGTATTTTTACATTTCTTCACTTTAGTTGATCTGGAGGGTGGATACTTATCCTCATTATGACTTAAATTGCACTGTATGATTATGATTAAATTGGGAAACTTTTTAATTTATTCGTTGATCATTTATATCTTTTGTTTAGTGTCTGTTCATGTCTTTTGCCCATTTTTTCTGTTGGTTTGCCTACCTTTTTTATTGGTCTATGTATATTCTTCTTATTTTGAGGGTAAGCCCTTTGTAAGTTCTGTGTATTGAAGATATTCATTCACATTGTGTAGCTTGACATTTCCCTCTCTTAAAGATGTCTTTTGGTAAACTAAACTTTTTAATGTAGTCAACTTCACTAGTAATTTTCTGTATGTTTGGCAGTTTTTGTATCCTTAAAAAAAATTTGCATGCATAGATTGTGACTATCTCTTATTTAATCTTCTAAAAGATTCTTATGTTATTATTTAGGTTTCCCAAAAGCATGATTGTTTCATTTCACATGTTTAGACCTACAACCAAGAGAGAGTGATTATTTTATTGGTGTGAAACAAGAACAGAATTTGGGGGTTTGTTATGTACAAATATTCAATTTTCCTCATGGTATTTTCAATAAATGCCACTCTTATTCTACCATGTCACTTTGCCAAAAACCAGATGTCCACATGCTCATAATTCTTTTCTAGGTATATTGTAACTTGACATTATGTCTTTTCTAGACAAACCTTGATTATGTTTGTCTGTTCTTACCCCAATATTACACTATTTTAATTAATACAGATCAAATCTTTCCACACTTTCCTCCTGGCTTGTCTTGGCTCTTTACATTTTTCTTATAAATTTTAAAGTCTATATTTTAAGTTCTAAAAATAAAAAGTTCATGTTGGAATTTGGGAATTGCATTGAATTTGAGAAAAATTAGCATCTAGGGAACATTATTACTCTTTCGATCCAAAATCACATCCTATGACTCCACTTAATTAGGTGTCTGATCTTGTCCCTCACTGTAGAGTATTCTCCTAAGTGGTCATGAGGACACTTTGATTTATTCTCAGGTAACTGGAATTCTTTGACCTATAAATATTCATATGTGTAGATAGATAAATATATGATAGTTATTTAATTTTATGTTTGAAAATATATATTTTCATTGATATTTACATATAGATTGATTTTGTATTTTGAGTTTGTATCAGCAACCATACAATATTATCATGTTAATTCCAGTAGTTTATCTATAGATTATTTAGGATTTTCTATGTATGACATCTTATGAACCATGAATATCTTTTGTGAATAATGACAATTTTTCCTTTCCACGAATCCAAATTTTCTAATCTCCACGTATCTATTATTTACCTAGCTACTGATTTATTGTATACTACATTGTCTAGGGCTTAGACTTGTGTTGATTAAAAGTCATAGAAATAGATTTACTTTTCTTAACCTTCGTCTCAAGAGGAAAGCTTTCTGCATTTTACCAAGATCTGGAAGGTTGACTTTTTCTTCTTTGTCAGACTTATGTAGTTACCATCTTTTCCTTCTACACCTGGATTTCTGAGCATTTTAAGCATGACTAGATGTTGAATTTTATTTAAAAAACTTTTCTTCGTCATTAAAAGTAGCTGTTTCATTTTTTCCTTTGTAATGTAATGAATTACATCAATTATGTTTGTCTAATGTTAAATCACAGGCATCTTTCTTGTTAAACTTATCTTTTTAATGATATGTATCATTTTTTGTCTTGCTACACTTAGTTCCCTAAGTGAACCTAGAATTTTTAAATCTCTGTTCCTTTGCTTTGTTATTTTCCAGTTTTGGTATTAAGGTTATGGTAGACTCACCCTGATTTTGAAAATGTCCTCCCTTTTTCCATATTCTGGGGAACATACGTACGATTGAAATTCTTTCCTAAATGTTTGTTAGAAACTGCTTGTGAAGACATGCAGATACAGTTTTGTTAGGAAGAATGTTTTTAATCTCTGAGTCTATTATTTTACTGATCATAGAATTATTCACACTATTTGTAGTTCAGATATTCTGCTTATTGTTTTTAGATGCTTTGCTCATTTAGCAGGATTTCTAAAAATTTAGGCTTATGTATTTTTTTCACAATATCTCCTAATTAGCTGTTTATAGTCAGTAAGATCTGTGGTGACATTTCACTTCTGAAATCTATTTTTGTACCTTCTTTCTTTTCCCTTGAGGTTTTCAATTAGTCTTTCCAAAAGAACCAAATTTTCTTAAATCCGTCTTTTTACGATAGCTTTCTATTTCACAAATCTGCTATTAGTTTTAGTATTTACTTCATTCAAGTTCATATATATTGTTTGCTCTTCTCTTTCTAACTTCTTGAGATGGATACTTAGCTCACTAAGGTACAACATTTTTTGTCTTTTCTATGAATGAATGTTAAGTATTTACTCATAGTAGCCAAAAACTGGGAAAAAATGCCCATAAACAGGAGATTGAATAAGCATATGGGGGCATAGTAACATAATGAAACTGTTGCTTATCGTCAAATAGAATAGATTAATGATACTTGCAATAGCGTGGATGAATCTCAGATAAACTGAAATAAATTAAACAAACAGAATATATATGTGTGATTTCATTCACACGACATTCAAGAACAGGCTAACTAATCTGTGGTGATAGGATTCAAAACAATGGTTGCCCACAAAGGAAAAAAGTTCTATTATTTTGATTGTGATGGTGGTTGCATTCGTCAAAACTTACTGATTTGCACACTTATAGTGAGCAGCTGGCTGTATAGGTAAAATTTTATCTTACTAGAAATATTATTAAAAAAGAACATGACTTGGGTGGTGCCTGTGGCTCAAAGGAGTAGAGTACCAGCTCCATATGCCAGAGGTGGCAGGTTCAAACCCAGCCCTGGCAAAAAAAAGAACATGACTTAACATATTATGCTATAGTAATATGAGCACATAGGAGTTACTCAGATGTATAATGCAGTCTGTTCTCACTTGTAACTTTTTGTTGATATTGATGCACTGTCCTATATTTTAATTCATTAGTCTTGTTCTGTGAGGCAGTGGGAAAGATGAAACTAAGCACAGGAATATAGGTAAAAGAGAGTCAGTCTTTGCAGGGCTTTTGTATGCAATCTTAAGAATGGATGCTAGTAAATGAATAATTTGGGGTATGTAGTTAGTGAATTATATTTCTTACTGGCTAATATATGGACTATATGGATTCTTCCTTGTGATCCAGAAGGTATGATTGTCTAATAAGGAAGATGTGTGAATCACTGTACATCTGCCAGTATCTGCACGTGAAGTATGCTTTAACAACAACAAAAAAAGCTTCATAGAAACTATCATGTGTCTACGAAGTCTACGAAGGATTGGAAATATTTGGTAGACTGAAAGATATGGGTTTTGAGTCTATATTATAATTTTCACACTTTTACTAGATTCTTTCCGATCAAGAATGCTTGTGACTCAATTTCCAATTACCATGAATTCAATAGGGGGAAGTTTATGTTTCATCCTGAAATTCCCAGCAGAGGATGACGGGATATTTATTATTTTCTTTATTAGGTAATTAAATAATCCTAGTTGCCATCTAAGAGCGCTTATCTCTTGAGATGTTTATGCTGGAGTCACTGAGGCTACAGCAAACACTAAAATAGATTTTGTTTTGTTTTGTATTTATTTCTTCACTTTCTAGTACCAAGGTAACATTGTGTATTCTAGTGAAGATTAGTATTACTTGGGTTTGTTGGCTTGTTGAGTTTTTGTTTGTTTGTTGTTTGTTTGCTTTTCTGTTTGTTTTCTGTTTTTGTTTTTAGGGCAGCTTCATTTATGTAATGGTTCTGGGTTTAAACTTGCCCTAAAAACTACTTTCTCCAAAGCTGGAGTTAAATTTTTGTTTGCAGGAAAGGAAACTAAAAACTGCCCTACATAACACGTCAGCAAATGCTTAGTTTATACCCTGTACCAAGTGCTGTTGTGACCTTGCTATTTTACCTTGCTGAGACAAGATATCCAAATGAGGAAACTGAACAGGATGATTGCTATGGTAATTTCCTTCACACCCATGTACCTTCTCCACCCACCAGAATTCTTAAAGGTAGATTGGGACCTTGGAAGCCTTCCCTGTCTACACCTGGCTTGATGTTAGACCTGGCTCAGAACACTAGAAATTAGATTCATTTGCTGTGAAGGGATTTCCACATGTCAGCATTTTCTATTACTTTGTCATTGACTTCTAATGCATTCCCAGAATGATTTGAGGATTTTTTTTTTTTCTTGAGGAAAAGGAGAAAAATGAAAATAGAAAAAAACAAACCTTGATATTCATTATTATGCAGCTTTCACTTTGCAAAACACAATTTATAGCCAAAAGTCTCCTTTTCTGTATTATGTGCTACTTCAGATGTCCAATGCTAAACAGAAAGTGCTATAAAAGTGTCTGTCCTCACTCAGGAAGATTCAAATGCTTGACAGTAATGTGAGAAACGGTTACACGTGTAACCTTGGTGCCACTTTCTTGGGATATTTATTTATCAATGATTCTATTCTTAGCCCAGTTTTGTTATCATATTATTCTCAATTGTGAATGCTTGGACTCCGGGAGCCACATTTTCCTGTGGGCACTTACATTTTATTAGTCCTTCTTCAGATCCTATCTCTCCTTCCATCTGTCCACATTCTACTTTCTCTTTGGTACAAGTCATTTCAAGAAGCAGTCAGAGACGAAACTTCTGTCACAGGATATGGTGAAAAATCTACTGATCAGAAGGAGAGCCCCAAAAGACGATCTGCAGAACCCGGGCTACAAACTATAAACTCTGAGAACATGATTTCAATAACACAAAGTTCTTAAAGACAGAAAGAAAGAAAAAAGAAGAAGAAGAAAGGGAGGAAACAAAGAATGTCACAAAAGAGGCAGAAACCCATCTTCCTTTTCAAGCCCTATCGGAGTTCCCTGAAGCCAACTTCATTCCAAATTTCTGAAATCTCCCCCTGAATGCACCTCTCTTTACTGTTCTCCATTTGCATACAGCTACCACAGGAACTGAACAAAAGTTTTAAAATCTGCTCATAAACTGTTAACAGCTGACCAGGACCCTTGGGATAAAGTCCAAGTTCCTATCAAACGATTTAGTCTACTAAAAATATGGTTGATCAAGCTAGATGTAATTTTCTAGCTTAAGCTCACCACTACACATGAACCCCAGGCTATCTAAATTCATCATCTTAACAGTCCTCAATTAACAATTACACTTTTTGCTCTCCTTTACTCTTACCATTTATTTTCTACCTAATATGAACCTAATTAAATATCATTACTTTTTCTTCTTTTCTAAATTTTTTTTTCCTTGTTTTCATACAGACCTACTTAAAGATTTCACTCTTTCACTCTTTTTTTTTTTTCTTTTTGCAGTTTTTGGCTGGGCCTGGGTTTGAACTCTTAAACTTGCCACCTCCAGCATATGGGACTGGCACCCTACTGCTTGAGCCACAGCTACTGCCCGATTCTTATTTTTTTATTCATACATCTTCTTTTCTTTCTGGAGGAAAGACATATGTGTATATACACAAACATACACACTCCTATAGAAACCGCTCTTTGTCTGTCTGTCTCTCTCCTTCACCTCCCAGAGAATATCTGGAGAGTAGCTAGTCACAGAAATAAGACTTGTTACCTGAGGAGTGATTAAAAAATAAATATGACTTAAATCACATAGAAACACTGATGTTCCACTTCCCCTGTTTCTAGCAAGGTCCTTGTTTCTTGCCATAAAGTATCAGCTCAGGTAGCTTCCTAATATAGGAACAATAGAAAGGTTTCAAGCCTAAGACTGTGCTTACCAAGAGGACAAGGAATAGGTCAGCACGTAGGCTTCATTTTGGTTCCTGATGTCAATCTCAAAACTAGAAATGTCCCCAAACATTCTAGACTCTCTTTTATATAATGATATAGGTGGTATCTGGTATAACAGTTAGATGAGAGAGTTTAAATGCAGGTAGGCTATGAACTATTTTAAAAATATGGTTTTGGAGAGCATCCTCCTAAATAAAGTATCACAAGAATGGAAAAGAAAATATACAACATACACAATATTAATATGAAACCAGTGGATCAACAACTACATACCCACATGAGAGAAGAACAGAATTGAATTCAAAAATGGGGAGTGGGGAGAAAAGAAGGGTGAGAGGGAAAGGGGGTTGGTAAGTTCTCACCTATCAGGCACAACGTAGGGTTACATGGCGAACACCTTCTTGGTGAAGGATTCAACCTCAACTTGGACTTTACCTAATAAATGCAAATAATGTAACCTAATTATATGTCCCTTTCTATCAATCTAAATTAAAAAAAAGAAAAATACATATGATTGATCAATTGGTCCTTGATTGGTTCTGGTTGGAAAAAAAGACTTTAAAAAAATAATGAGAAAAATGATGCTGCAAAAAAAATTTGAAAAATGATTGAAAAATGAAAAATGTAAAAAAGATTTTATTTTTGATAATAGGGCAAATTTGAATATGAACTATTCAAGTATATAAGAATATTATTCTGTTGGGTGATTTTGCCACTGTGATGATTTAGGAAATTATCTTTATTTTTTAAGAGGCAGGCGGAAGTATTTATTGCCAAAGTCTTAGGAACATATGCAAGTCATTATACGATTATATACATACATATATGTATATATAAATACATATATGTGTGTGTGTATATGTTGAAAATATACAGCAAAATGGAAAAAAAATTCACATATCTGCATCATTTATTCCTTTATGACATCTTGAGAAATATGGCTGGCACCAATTTAATGAGGATGATACTTCAGGTACTCCAAAAAGACATATTTTTTCAAAAAAAAAAGACAGTAGCTCTTCTGAGAGTTATAAAAGAAAGAGGCCTGTTACATCTACAGTGCCAAATCTATTTCAAGGTAAAACAAATATACAGACAATAAGATTCATAAGAACTGAGGGAGTGATGATCCTCTGGGTCTGCTTTAACAAGAGAAGGCTGAGAGAATGCTGAGACATTGCCCGATATTTGAAAAATGAATAGGAGTCAGATGAACACAGTGGCAAGGGTCATTCAAAAATAGCAAAAGAACCCAAACAGGGGTGTAAGTAGTCACTTGGAGAAGTAACAGTAATATCAGTATAAGCCGATCATGGAAGCTGGTAGCCTAACCTGGGCCCACAGGTGTATTTTCTTTGGTCTATGCTTGGTGTTCATAATGATTTTGCAGCCAAATGTTTTCATTCCACTCCATATTTATCATATTAAAAAATCCACTTTACATATGGTAAAATTCACACATTTTAGTGCATAGTTCATTGAGACTTGGCCAAAGTGTAAATTCATTTCTTAGGAATGTCATAACCTAATTATAGCCTTAGAATATGGGAAGGGGGTGGGAGAGCGGAGGTGAGGGAGGGTGATTGGTGGAGTCACCTCTATGGTTTATCTTACAAGGGTACAATTGTAAGGTGACCAGATGTTCAGCTTTTGGCAGGACAGTCCTGATTTTTAACAATTTGTCCTGCATCGCAAGGCTAAAAAAGTCCCGATTTTTTTGAAAGAATGCACAACAAGCTAGGGAACAGCAGGAGAACAGGAAGGGAATATACAGTTATCAGCTGCTGAAAAGGTTAATGTAACTTCATTGGGGAATGAAGAGGTTAGTGTAACTTCATTTGGAAATGAAAAGGCTAATGTAAACTCCTGGGCAAGCTCTACTTCTGAGCTTAAGGTATCCTCCCACCTCAGACTCCCAGGAGAACAGGAAGGGAACATACGGTTTTCAGCTGCCATGTGGATATTTCGCCAGGATATGAGTTTTATATTATTTTTGTTAATTTTATAATGTTAAACTTTGATAATAACAAATAATTGTTGAGAACTGATTATCGAGAACTGCTTATCAAAGTTTGCATTGTTGTCAGCCCCCCCCACCTCCAATGGTGTCCCACTACAAATGAATCTTTCTAAAAGCAGAGTATAAATGTCTTAACTCAATAACTAAAAAAATGCGGTGAAGGCTGTGTTAAAACCAGTTTGATGAAAGTATTTCAAACTGTATATAAAACCAGCACATTGTACCCCATAACTGCATTAATATACACAGCTATGATTTAATAAAAAAAAAAGTTGGTAGTTCACATACCATGTAAAAGCAGAAAGCAGGCTACATTTGACCCATGAACAATAATTTGTTGATCTTGTGGTAACAATATGCATCCTTAATTTTAAAAATCTATTGATAGTCAATATTGTACCACCTCATTCCTAAAACTTTCCACTTCAAACTTTCCTCTTAATGCATTTCATTTGACCAAGGTAGTCACTTTCTATCACTGTATTTCCAATGACCTGTCTTTCCTTATAACTAGCCATTTATGATCCTGATGTCATAGAACACCTTTTATATTTGTTGGAATAAAGTTATTTTTTCTATATTAATAATTCATTATCTTTTATAAGAATTTGTATATATACCAGTATTCTCCTAGATGTGCTATGCTATTTCCCCCCACCTATATTTAAGGATATCTCCTGTTTGCTTTAAATTTTAAATTTTTAAATTTTTCATTTATTTTTAAATTTTATCCATTCAACTTTTTTATGATTACAAAGCATTGTGTAAAATTATTTATATATTCATGTGTTATAAAGACAAAAAAAGAAAAACAGAATTTTCTGAAGTATATATTTCTCTAGTTCTCTAGTGCTCTTTTATTTCTTCAGATCTGGGCTTCCATCCTGTGTTACTCTCTTCAGCCTGATCAACTTCCTTTGACCTTTTCTTTTACTGAAGAGTCTTTGGCAATATACTCTCTATTTTCACTTATACGAAAATTTTTTTCTTTTTCTTTTATTTTTAATGGATATCCCCCTCAAGGCAATTCTGAATTGACAAGGTTTTCCTCTTCCATCATATTTTATCTGTGCCATTTATTCTATCATCCTCTATCTTTTTTTTCAGAGACAGAGTCTCACTTTGTCACCCTCCATAGAATGCTGTGGCATCACAGCTCACAGCAACCTCCAGTTCTTGGGCTTAGGAGATTCTCTTGCCTCAACCTCCTAAGTAGCTGGGACTACAGGTACCCACCACAACACCCAGCTATTTTTTTATTGCAGTTTGGCGAAGCTGGGTTTGAACCCACCACCCTCAGTATATGGGGCCAGCACCCTACTCACTGAGCCACAGGCGCTGCCCACCTTCTATTATTTTTTTGATGAGAATTGGCATATGGACCAGTATTCAGTGACATGTAATAAGCCATTTTTCTCTGGCTACATTAAAAGACACTTCCTCATGTTTGTTTTAAATAAGTTTAACTATGATGTTCCTAGGTGTGTGTAGGGAAGGGCATGTATATTTTATATGTGATCTTTTTGGAGTTTGACTTATTTGTTGGATCTCTGAGGCTACTTTTCATCAAGTTTCTTTATTTTTAACATTACTGCCAATTTTCCTCTCTTCCTTTAATAGGACTCTCACTAATTTAGATTGCAATACTGTTCCACATATAGATGGTTCTGTACATTTTTCATATTAAGAAGTTTAATTTGACATAGTTATAGATACACATGAAGTTTTAAGACATATTACAGAGAAATTCTATTTACCCTTTACACAGTTTCTCTATTAGTAATATCTCTATTAGTAAAACTATTGTACAAGGTCACACTCAGGACATTGACCTTGATATAGTCTAGATAGAGGACATTCCCCTTACCATGAGGATCCTGTTGACTTTTATAGCCACGCCCACTTCCCCATCTCTTCCCCTCTACACCATTGGCACTTTTTTTATGTGTTTGCTATCTTTATATCCCACCTGGCAAAATTTTTCCTAATGCCGTTTGCACATTTCTATAATTGGTTATTTTTTAGATAGAATCAGTGATTAGTTTCTTTACAATTATTTATTTATTTTTTTAACCAACAAATAATACTTGTAAGTAGGCATGATTACATAGGGGTGTTTTGAGACATATAATGTATAGTAATCAGATCAGGCTAATCAGCATATCCATTATGGAAAACATTTATCATTTCTTTGTGTTGTGAACATTCAATATCCTCCTTCTATCAGGGGTTGTTTTGTTCACTTATTTATTTATTATGCAAGTGTCTTATACTTATAAAGTGTCCATAATGAGCCAACCACTATTCTAATGTGAAAGATATATCAGTAAATAATCTAACATTTGTATTTCTTTTCCCTAACACATGATACACACTCAATATTTTCAAAAAGAAGCAGAGATGATGATTTTTGCCTCATTGATCATGGTAGTTTTACAGACAGCAATGAGATATTTGGCGGGGGCAGTGGGGGAGGGGGCGCCACCATCAGTCAGTGAGAACATTCTACATAGGACATCCATGGACCCAGGGTCTGAGGTCTGCTTTATTGCCTCTGACACGCATGCCACTCCGCCTCATTTTAGGATGGTTCAAGAAAGAAAGAATTTTTAGCCTCTAGCAGTCTTGGGCCCCTCTCTGACCCAACTATAATAACATATTAAATATTTGTGTTTAATTTAGTTGTATCATAATTATCTGAGTATAAGTGCATGTGTGGGCATGCACCCAATGTGTCTTAGGAGGAATTTTTAGTTTTTAAGTTTCTGTGCTTCATGAGAAAATTGGTAGGTTATATATGCCACTGAAAATAGTGACATTAAATCAATTACAGGAAAAATTAGAAGAAATATTCAGGTGCAAAGCATTATAAACTGACCCCTGAGACATGACCAAGTCAGTAAATAATAATGAAAGGCATTTTTTAGGGACAGTTGATTAGTTGATCAATCCTTATTCACTTAAGAAAATTGTATTCAAAAACTACTATGTCCATAACCCTAAAATTCTGTAAATGCAGTAAGAACCGTTTACCTTTCAAATTGATCAAATTGTGTAATAATTAGCACAAAGTTATTATTTGATTTTTTTTTCTGGATTCTTTCTTATGAATTTGCTCTCTTAATTCTGGCATTCTTGGATTTAACAGAAAAGTTTCATGATATCTTGATTTCCTTTATTGTATTTTTAGTTCTCTTGTCATTTCTATTCTCACATTTTGTCTTTTAACACTAAAGGCTTTCCCTTTAGAGTCTATTTCAGTTTATTAAATCCACTTTTAATGGATATTCGGAAGTGGTTAGCTTGTCATTTTTCACTCCTTTTTTTTTCTTTTCTTTTTTTTTTTGTCTTCTCTCTCCTTTTCTTGCTCTTCCTTCCTCCTCAAGTGTAGTTCCACCTTGGGAGAATTTGTCGGCTCTGGCCATGCTGCAGTTTACATCTGTCACTAGTACTGCAGCCTCCAGCAACTTTTTATTAAAGCCAGTGATGTAGTGGGCACTTTGGCCAAAGCTGTCCACATGATGGATAGGAGCACGTCTCCAGGGGCCTTTCCCTTGCAATGAGATGAGATTGGCTGATGTTGGGAGATGAAGCCTTTCCCCTCTAGGTCAGTGCCTGCAATCCATTCCAAGTCAGAAGGGAGAGGAAGTTATTACCAGCCAGTGGCTGTTTCGTGGTCACTGGGAATTCTATGACTGGGATGGCCTCATCCCTCTTTTCTTTCTACAGGACCACAGCTCCTATCAGCTAATGCTGGCCACCATGGTATATGTCTCAGAGGAGATGCCCTGGGCAAAATGAACTGGAGTCAATTAACTAAATCTTGACCTGCAATGAAAGCAAGGCAGATAATTATACTCTTTGGTTTCCCTAGGTATAAAATGTAGCAGCAACATTTCCTTACAGGAAGACTCACAGTTGTCCAAACTATAGAAGCATAGCTTTGAACCCAGAAAAATGTGAGTGGCCCTACAGCAGTAAGAAATTGAGATGGGGAACCTTTTTCATGTAAACTATTTTTGATTTTTTTTTTTTAATTTGGGGAGAAAAGCAAATCAAATAATAGTTACTGTGCATTTGCCACATGCCAAGGAATTTATATCTCTATCCATTACCTCACTTAATGACATATCAATATTATCTACTATTTATAGCATACACCAAGTTTAGGGAATTTTAAAATGGCTTAAATTTATTATCTCATTTTGTTCTCATGATAAAAGTTTTATTATTTTCTCTACTTAACAGATGAAAAAGCAGATTATGAAAAAGGTTAAGAATCTGTCAAGAAAATAAGGAAAGTGGGGTCTAAAGAATCTGAACAAATTGACAAATTGTTCAATGCTACCCTCTTACCACTGCTCAATACCCAAACTCAGGCTTTTGTTACTTCACCAAAAACTCAAGAGTATTTTAGGACCTGTAGTTTGCAAGCAGGATGGACATATTGAGGGTTTTTTTTTTTTTTTTGGCTTAAAATAGAGGTAATGGTAAGGAGAAAGAACAGAAAAGAAGAAAAATCATAATCCTAGAGCTTTAGGGAAGTAGCACATAGTTACTGGGACCATTGTTCCATCAGAGTACAGTAGGGTAACTGATATTCATAATATTGACCCTGAGGCATCTAGAAATTAATAAATTTGTTTCAATGTACTATTTGATCAAGAAAGAGAAATTGCAAACAAAATTTGCATGAGGAAAAACTTTATGCAGTATATTGCACCAGAAATTGAATTCACATGCTGGGGAATTTCTCACAGAGGGGATATTTAAAGATAGCTATAATCCCACAGTAAATTTTACAGAAAATCCATGCATTGCTTGAATGCATGATTGATCTAACTGAATTTTCAGGGAAGCTTAGACTTTATAAAACACAGATTATATTATTGATAATGCTACAATGTAGAATTGCACACACTTGGCATGTTCATCATCATAATAGTTAGGGAAGAGATTAAGATAATTTCTGATTTTCCTATAAGAAGTGAGCCTACACAAAGGTGCCCACGATTGCCCCAACTATATTGTGCCACAATGAAATTTTACATTCGCCATTGTGAATAGAATGTGTTGTAATTCTTCTTAAAAATAACAGCTATGTAGAAAAATAGTTGAGGAACAAATTGATAAATGGTACATACATAGTTATACTTTGCCTTCCTTGTTACTAAATGTTCTTTTTGACAGAAAAGATGACTAAAGGCCAGAGGACAGATGTGATGATTATAAAAGCCCTGAAGTTGGTCACATTAGCAAGTTAACCTCACTAGTGGAGTAAGGTTACCAAGGACAATGTAATTGTGATCAACGGTGCCATGGGAGTCTACGCCCAGAAAAGCAGAGTACAAATAGAAAAACAACATCATCCAGGGTTGCTAGAATCTCAGCACCATTGCTAGAAACATTGTCATAATTTAAATTAAGACATTTTAGCCAAAATGGACATGTAGCCTACTAAAAATATCTTGCAGCTGAAAAAAAAAACATTCCCTGTGGCATTGCAATAATTTGGTGTTATGTTTATGAAGAATTATATGATTTCCATGATGGCTGAAGTTTTAGTTATTACATTTCCAGCAAGTTAACAACGAGACAGTCTGAGGGAAAAAGGTTGTGGTGTACTCTTGACATTAAATTTCCCATACAGACATCTAAGTAGGTTTTTGAAAATGTGCTAAATATGCAATGAAGTGCTTATAGCTCAACCACTTTTTGCAAAACACGGAATAAGTTTGACTTTGTGCTCTACTCCTTAAATCTATGTTCAAATAACCTTGTTTAAATTTTTATTAAAAGCTTTATTAAGGATCATAAATAATTTTAATTATCTGTTGTAAAAATGACCTTGTTGAGCCTCTATAGAAAAGTCATAAACATTTCTAAGGAATCATTGGAATTCCAGGACAATGAAGATTTAACCAACAGACACGGTCTACATAGCCCACATCCCCACTGGAAGTACAAACTCAGTTTTAAGAACACTATGTTTTTCAATTTTCTGATGGGGAGGGGTGTGAATAAAGCTAATTCCTTGAACTTACCGTCCTTTAAATGCTGTCAACCTCTGTGATATTTTGTCTTTTCATATTTTGGTAACAATGAAACATTGGAACATTCGGGGATCTGATCTGTGTTATGTTACTGGAGACTTACATTTTTTTCTAGCTTCCATGAAACTTTGAGATATTGTAACAAATTTAAGGACCAATATGGATTATAGTAATCAAGCAAGTATTATTGCTCCCTTGAAGCATGGTAGCACATTTGTAAAGAATTTCATAATTTTTGTAGATAAGCCTCCTTTAATATTAAAATTTCCTCTATAATCTTTTATGAGTTTCAGTTTTTTTAGTCACTTAACAATCCACACCCCAGAATCAAAAGTCAGAGCAATTACCATAAAAGTCATAAAATTTCCTTTTGTTTTACATCCTCTTGTTCATCATACCTATCACCACACAGGGGCATTCCCTTGATGGAACTCCTGGTTTTTCCCAGGAAAAACCATAAGCCTAGTTTACAGATAGATCTTCGTATTATAATGTCACCAGCACAAGTGAGTGACTATTATACTTTAGGTCTACTCAAGGGGTGACTATGAAAGACATTTCATGGAAAGAAATTTCCCTGCAGGTGGGTCTTCAGACAATACACCTGATTGTCCAATTTTTATGAAATGAGAGATGGTTAGGAGTATGGCTCTACACTAACTCATATGCAGTGACCAGGCAATTGGCCTGGTGCTCAGGAATTTGGAAAGAATAAGATTGGCAGATTCCTGATTAGAAATTTCAGCAGAGTAATACGTGGGCATATGCACCAAAGTAGGGAGAAAAGATGAAGATATTCATATCCCATATAAATGCCCTCCTGAGTGCATTAACTACAGAGGGATGTCTCAATAGTCATGAATATAATGAGCCATCCTGTGGATATCAATCAATTTATTTCAACAACCATCTCATCTGTTCAGTAAGTCAAAAAACAAAGCATTCATTCATTGCGACAGAGATGAAGTCTATGCATAGTCTCAGAAATACACATTTTCGCTTATCAAGGCTGATCCACATGCCGCCACCGCTGTTAACTAGCCAACAATGATGACTAATGCTGAGTTCCTGACATGGCACCACTCCCCCAAAGGGCGAGCCAACCAGGCCGTGGCAGATTGATTACATTGGAACCCAACCCCCAATCATGGACTGGGTAGCATTTATCATTATGGGAATAGATTGATATTCTGGATGTGGATTTGCCTTTCTTGACTGAAATGCTTATGTCAGAAAGACTATTTTTGGACTTATAGAGTATCTTATTCTTCACAATAGCATCCTATGTAACCTCATGTCAGACCAAAGAATTAATTTTATGGTGAAGAAAATGTGGCAGTTGGCTCCTGCCCATGAAGTTCATTTGTCTTACCACAATGCTCCATTTCCCAGAACTATCTGGCTTGATACAACAGTGCAAGGCACTTCCAAAGGCTCCATTATTACACATCCAGGGAACAACACTCTATGAGGTTGAAATGTAGCCCAAAGGATGTAATGCATAACTTCAATAAAAAGATAATATACAGTGTCTTTTCCTACATAACTATATTATTATACATCTCTGAGAATATAGGTTTGGCAGGAAAGTGTCCCCCTTCATTTCCTACCTTTTAATTTACTGAAGGTATCCATGTGCGAATTTTGTGCCATGTAGATTTGGAGAACCTCTTGCCCAAAGAAAGAATATATTTACCAGGAAATGTAAAACATGTTTTGGTTATTTGGGAGCTGAGCGTAATGCCATTTTGAATTTTTTTATATTGGTGGACAAAAAGGAATATACAGGGCATTTTACTGGCTGGCATGATTGGCCCTCTTTACTATTTTGCTGCTACATGACTGGCATAAACAGAACTCTTTAAAAGATCCAAGATAGTTAGTAGGATACTTCATAATACTCATATGTTCATTAGTAAAAGAAAACACTACTAAACCATAACCACAGGAGTGCTGAGGACTCAGGTCATGTGGACACTTTTGGTTTAGTTTACCAGGTAAAATATTTCAAGAAGTTGAAATGCTGTCTGGGGGTAAAAGGTATGGAATGGTTTGTATATAACAAAAGTTTAATTATCAACCTTGGCCCAATGACCACCTAATAGAGGTGGTAATGCAAAAATGAAATTTTAGGTCAACTAATGCTCCATTTTATGTAACAGTTTATGAAGCATGCATTATAATTTAGGTTTCACATGTGAGAATAACTTTATTGACACAATGGTGTCAACAGAGTGGCTCATAGTATTTTGAGATTCTCTGTATGATGACGCAATTTTCTTCCTCCAAATGAAGGATAAGATACTACCAGATTGATTCTTCTCTAACCTGTTTTATGCCTGGGACTTATATATAAAGATTTAAACATCCTTTGGCTTCTGGTTGATTATGACAACAGGAACACAGCAAGTGATGACAAAGAAAGAAAAATCGAGACTTTTATTTCTTCACCTCCTCCTACACTGCCTCTCTGCTGGCCTCACTGTGGCTCTGGTTGCAACTGCCATCTGTGTCATCGCCTACTGGTTGTTCTATGTTTGATGACATTAAGCATTATCTGGACTTTGGTAAAACTATTTCTCTTTGATTCTTCAGGGTATGTGGTGGCTAATTGTTTCCTACATCTTCTAGGCTCTGAGTGTCTTATCTAAGGTGATTTCTTGAACTCTGACCAAAATGCTATAAAATATTTCTTTCCTCCTCTATTGAGCACATTGGATAAGTTATCAATTTCCTGTCAGTATCATGTCTGATAAATAATTACCAGGAATCAGGAAGACAATAAAAACTCTACATATGACCCTCAACAAGATATTAAATTCTCAGTACCAGGGTTTCTGTAACTGAAAACAGGGGTATTAATTACCTCATAAGCTCATCTTGCAGATAAAAATCAGATAATAAATTTGAAGAATTTGGAAATAGTGTCTTGCTTTCTGATAAATAATTATTATTGCCATTATTATCATAATTAAAACTATCATTCACTTTATTATTACTGGCAATTTGTGTTATTGGTAAAAATTCTTACTCACTCCCCACATTTATAATTTATCTCAGCATTCCTGAAAAAATAATCCTTTAGAATCCTCTAGAATAACATTGTCACTAGTCATTATCAAAAAATTTCTTATGGGGTATGTGTATGTGTGTGTGTGTTGTTTGTGTATGATTCACTTTATGAGAATCTTTGAAAAGCAGAAGAACCAAGTAGACAACCCTTGGAATGGGAGAAGATATTTGCTGGTTATGTCTCTGACAAAAGTTTAATAGCCAGAAGCCATAGAGAACACAAACATATTAGAAAGAAGAGAACAAGTGATCCCTTCTCAGGGTGGGCAGGGGACTTGAAGAGAAACTTCTCTGAAGAAGACAGGCACAGGGCCTACAGACATGTGAAAAAATGCTCACCATCCTTAATCATCAGAAATGCAAATCAAAACTGCTTTGAGATATCATCTAACTCCAGTAAGATTAGCCCACGTCACAAAATCCCAAAACCAGAGATGTTGGCATGGATGTGGACAAAAGGAAACACTTCTACACTGCTGGTGGGAATGCAAACTAATACATTCCTTTTGGACACATGTTTGGAGAAGACTTAGAGAACTAAAAATAGACCTGCCATTTGATCTTACAATTCCTCTACTAGGTATATATCCATAAGACCAAAAATCACATTGTAACAAGGATATTTGTGCCACAATGTTTATTGCAGTCCAATTCATAGAGATTTTTTAATATAGATCTAAGCACCAAGGGGAATTAGATTGATGACAATTATTGCAGAAAAAGTATCATTGAACAATTAGTGTACTACTAATTGCAAGAAACAATTAAAAATGTTTCAAATAGCTCAAAGATTTAAAATACAAAAAAATGAGGTCATAAATAAAACCAAGGAAAGTGTTAGTGAATCTATTCACAATGTTAAAACAGTAAAAGATGTTTTGATTAGCCATTCATTAAAGCACTAAAAAATTTGATGTCATCACATTAATAACAAAACTGGATGACAATGAATAAATTCCAAAAACAACTTTGAAACTTAATAACTTGAAAAAGCTTCAATGCATGCGACAGAATGATAATCTTCTTAATTTACACAAAACTTATGAAAATCAATAAGTGAAGATGAACAAAACAATTTCGTACCAAAGCAAGGCATTTTTTTCAAATATACAAATGACAATAAATTGCATGCAAATGACTTCACTCTCAGTAACAATTAAAGAAATGCAAATTATAAAAAGCAAATTATATTTTCCTCCTATTAAACTTTCAAAACATTAGAATAGTTTGATTTTCCCAGAGCTGGCCAGGGTGTGGATAAAGAGACTGTTTCATGGATGGTGGTTCAGAGTATAAATTACTGCATTCTTTCTGTAGGACAATTAGGAAATATCTAGCAAAATTTGAAATCTTTATACTCCTAAAAGTTTAACCTATCAATATACTGATAAAAGTTTGTCAGAATATATGTACAAGGATTTCTACTACAGAAACTTTTGTAAGAACAACTTTTGAACAACAATTGAAAACAAATGTTCATCAAATAGGAATAGATTAATATATGATAGTTTATTAATGATTATAAACTTTACCATAATGATAAATAATAATAAAATTTTGACATGCATGCTAATATAAAATGATCTCTAAAATCTTTTTTTTTTTTTTTTGAGACAGAATCTCACTCTATTACCCTGGGTAGAGTGCTGTGGTGTCATAGCTCACAGCAACCTCAAACTCTTGGGTTTAAGATTTCCTCCTGCCTCAGCTTCCCCTGTAGCTGGGACTGCAGGTGTCCGTCAGGCCTCTGGCAAGTGTTTTTTTTTGTTGTTGTTGTTAATAGAGATGGAGTCTCACTCTTGCTTAGGCTCCTCACAAACTTCTGAGCTCCACCAATCCATCTGCCTTGGGCTCCTTGAGTGCTAGGATTACAGACGTGAGCTACTGCACCTGGCTGTCTAAAATCCATGTTAATGGAAAAAAGAGATATGCAGAGTATTATGTAAAGATATCTTTTGAGATAATACATTTTAAAACCAACTACATATGTGGATAAATGCACATTTTGGTGACAGAAAGAAATCACGAAAACTATTAACAGTGGGCGCACTGAAGTAGTGGTTAATATGTAGGTGGAGAGAGGTCTTAAGCATTTTACAATTATCTAGACTATATAAATGTTTTAACATTATATAGTAGGAGTATTGGAGTAAATGTGTTAACATTATATAGTGCTTTACAGTAGTATTTGTCACAGTGCCAAGTGGGTGATAAGATTGGGGGATATTTTATATTTTCTACTATATTTTGTGAAAAAAATCATTATTAAAATATAAATACAGACACACCAGTACATATATGTATTTACAGGAAAAACTATTCCCAACCAAATTGTTTTACATGAGAGCATGTGGTTTGTACAGGAGTTTGTTAAACAGAAGGTAGAAGGTAGATACAGAAAGAACAAAATGCTAAAAACTAAGGAAATGATCATCTAACAGCTTGTGAATAAATATATCTTGGTTTCTGTCAGTTTTAACTCTCAACCACTATCTCTTAAAATATATACGATCTTCTGAATGTATGTTATTGAGGAATCCCTTGCTGTCTATTCTCTTTTTGAATATACCATGGTCAATATACTAAATACAAGGGTGAAGATAACAGTTTGTTAATGTTCACAGTACCAATAACCACTATTTTCAAAAAAGTAGAGATGGGCTATATTTTATTTATTTCTGTAACTTTTACTTTTTTGTTTCCTATAATGTAATAGAGTTGTTTTTTAACTTAACTATATTTGCTATATATAACACAGACTTTATGTAAGTTAGTGCTGGCTTATTATTCACCCACGAACATTAACCTTTCTGAAGTATAATTGTTGCTTTGAATAATAGTAGATGTATATTGCCAGGATTTTGGAGAAGACTGATTTTGATGGGTCTTTTCAAAAGGGCATTTTAACACATGAAGGGTTCAAAGAGTAAGTTAAATATCATCAGATGAGTTACTGACACCGAACAAAAATTCCTGACATTGTCCCACAACTCTTACCTTTGAATCCTGGCTTTTGCAGAGATTGGAGAGAAGGTGAATGAGAGAAATAAAGGAGGATCTTACAAAATGAAGAGAGACTTGAATCAATCAAATGGGGAAACTGGTTCCGGGAAGCTGACATGCTCCGCCCAGGGCGGCAGGTGAGTCAGCAGCCAGATGCATCTGAAGGGTAAGACCAAGATTCCACAGACTGGGGGAGCCTCTGCTACACCTCCCTTCCGTGAGCACAAGCCACAGCCATTCCGTGATTCTCAATATTCTACTTTGCAAAGAGTTGAGGCTTTAAAGTATAAGTTCCTCACCCCTCTTTCCCTGTAACAAACTACCTGTCACTGATATTTCTTACTCTTTTTCATGGTCTGGTAGGGAAGAGTTCTTCCTTCTAAGCCTCTTTACCCTCGACTATGAACGAAGCTTGTTTTATCAAGTATTTCATGTTTTTCCTCTTTCTCCAACTTCTCTTTCTCCTCTCTTTTCTGCATATAAACATATTAATTATTCTCCTCCTATTAAATACATTTAAAAAAGAAAAGTAAAAATTGTTTCTACATTCATCTTTTCTTCTACCCACCTGAGTATATTACTCCTTACCTTACAGGATAAGGATGTTATTATTATTTCTTTATAGCTATTTACTTATTTATTTAGGAGAGAGGGCCCTGTTCTTCTCTTCAGACTGGAGTGCAGTGATGTGACCATGGCCTACTGAAGCCTCCCCTTCCTAGGCTCAAGCAATTCTCCTGGCTCAGTCTCCTGAGTAGCCAGAGTATGTATGTTCCTGCCCCACTAATTATTTTTTGTTTTTCATTGAAGTGGGTCATGTTGCCCAGGAGACCTGGAACTCCTGGCCTCATGTTACCTTCCTGCCTTGGTTTCCTTAAATGCTGGATACAGGCATAGGCCACCATGCCTGGCTAGAATAAGCATTTTGGAAGAGTATATTTTTACTTCCTGAATCTGATTCATTCCCAACTTCCTTCTTCTCAGTCCTTTGTAACCTATTTTCTGCCTTTATCACACCTAGGAGATTCTTTGAAAGCACTCATGACTTGCTAACACTAAAAAAAAAATGACTGTATTTATGTTATAATTGTTATACTTGACCTCTCTATAGTTGTAAAAAATGTTGCCTCTCTCATAGTTCTTAATTATTTCTTAAAATTTTTCTTTATCCTCTGTTTCTGTCTCTTGTTATATCCTGGTGTTCACTTCTCAATCACCTTTACTGGAGCTTTCCATCACTACCTGCTGTGTAAACGTGGCCCTTGCCAGAGCTCTCTTCTTCCTCCCTCTTCCTCTGGTCTCTGTAAGAACACTTACCTAAGTTCACACCTCTGGTACTGTAACCTTTACTGCACGATTTCCAACTGACATCTTGAGACCCAACTTCCCCAAGTGTGGAGCTTGTATCTTCAAGGGCCCTGTGACATTTCTGTTGGATGCTGTCGAGGGACCCTAGACCAGATGACTTGTAAGCAACAGAAACTGATTTTCCCCAGTACTGGAGGCTGCAAGTTTGAGATGAGGGAGCCAGCATGGTCAGTTTTTGGTGATATCCCTCTTCTGGAACGTGGACTGTTGACTTCTCATTTTATCTTCACATGGCAGAGCATGGAGAGAAGTGGCCCTCTTGAGACTTTCCTAAGGGCACTAATCCTACTGACATGAGTCCTACCCTTAGGACTTTGCCCAATCCTAATTGCTTCCCAAGCTCCAACTTCCTGATACCATCACCTTGTGAGGGTGAAGTTTCAATATATGAACTTGGGGAACATAAACATTCAATCTGATACAAATGCCTCATAAGTCCCTAAATGCCATTCAGTCAAAAGTGAACATCGTCTTTCCAAATCTGCTCAAAACTGAACAAAATTTCTTCCCCTAATCTATTTCTTCTGTTTCCTTAGCCCTCCTATCCAGGTGACTGTCCAGTTCTGTGAAGCATTGCTCTTTTTTTTTTTCTTATGGCATAACTGTGTACATTAATGCAATCATGGGGTACAGTGTGCTATTTTCATATACATTTTGAAATACTCTCATCAAACTGGTTAATATAACCTTCATGTCATTTTCTCAGTTATCGAGTTAAAACGTTCATACTCTACTTTTAGAAAGATTCACTTGTACCCTTGTAAGATAAACCATAGAGGTGACCCCACCAATCACCCTCCCTCCCCCCATCCACCTCCCTTACCTCCCCCTTCCACCCCCTTCCCATAGTCTAAGGCTATAATTAAGTTATGAGATTCTTGTAAAAGCTATGAATTAGTTTCAAAGTACGGCTGTGTACATTGGATACTTTTTCTTCCATTCTTGAGATACTTTGCTAAGAAGAACATTTTCTAATTCCATCCATATAAACATGAAGGAGGTAAAGTCTCCATCTTTTTTAGGACTGCATAGTATTCCATGGTATACAGGTACCATAATTTGTTGATCCATTCATGGGTCTATGGGTATTTGGGCTTCTTCTATGACCTAGCAATTATGAATTGGGCTGCAATAAACATTCTGATACAAATATCTTTGTTGTAATTCGATTTTTGGTCTTCTGGATATATACCTAATAAAGGCATTGCAGGATCAAATGGCAGGTCTATTTTTAGTTCTCTCAGTGTTCTTCAGATGTCTTTCCAAAAGGAATGAATTAATTTGCATTCCTACCAGCAGTGTAGAAGTGTTCCCTTTTCTCCACATCCACGCCAACATCTCTGGTTTGGGGATTTTGTGATATGGGCTAATCTTACTGCAATTAGGTGATACCTCAAAGTAGTTTTGATTTGCATTTCTCTGATGATTAAGGATGGAGAGCATTTTTTCATATATCTATAAGCCATGCACCTGTCTTCTTTAGGGAAACTTCTATTCAAGTCCCTTGCCCACCCTGAGATGGGATCACTTGTTTTTTTCTTGCTAATACATTTGAGTTCTCTGTGGATTCTGGTTATTAAACCTTTGTCAGAGAGATAACTAGCAAATATCTTCTCCCATTCTGAGGGCTGTCTACCTGCTTTATTTACTGTATTCTTGTCTGTGCAGAGACTTTAAGTTTGATCAGGTCCCAAAAGTGTATTTTTGACATTGCTTCAATTGCCCAAGGGGTCCTCCTCATAAAATTTTCGCCCAAGCCGATTTCTTCAAGTGTTTTCCCTACACTTTCTTCTTGTATTTTCATAGTTTCATGCCTTAAGTTTAAATCTTTAATCCAGTGAGAGTCTATCTTAGTTAATGGTGAAAGATGTGGGTCCAGTTTCAGTTGAAGTGTTCTCATTGATGTTCTGTTTGCTCTCTGTCCTGGCTGTAGGGGCACAGGGCCAGAGCTGGCCACCTCAGCAGTAGCTTCCCGGTTCATCAGGTGAGACAAATGCTCCCTTAGTGATTTGGTTCTGTGGTGTAACTTGGGGAATTACATGTAAAATTTCAAATTAGAGCCTGTGTTGTCTTCTTTCCAAATTTTCCTATTAGTTCATAATTAACCTCTTACTGATTAACTATAACTGAATCTCTTCTCTTTGGACTTGGATCTTAACCAATATAAACACGTGACGTAATTTTCCTGTGACAATGCCTATTATCTTCTATCACAATTTTTGTTGGTGTGTCCCTTTCTGCTACTTGACTGTGAGCTACTTGAGTACTTGAGCACAGTATTCCTTTAGTTGTACACATAGTAGGTAGTTGATATTAATGAATTGCATGAATTTAGAAATAAATGGTATGTACCATGCAAGGATAACTTCACGGTAGCTCTCCTTTCTTCTAGGGGCTATTAAACTTACTGTTAAGTTTAAAATATTAATGCCGATGTGACTTCACCTCAGTATTCCAAAAATATCTTTTAATAACAGAAATGATTTTCTAAGACTTACATTTCTTTAATAGATACAGGTCATTTAAAAACTTCCTTTCTTTCGAAGAAAGCTACTTCATTGTTGTCCCAGAAGTTCTCATGCATGATTTCATTTTCTTTGTTGCACTTGGAAATAGAAATCGAAGTTATAAAGTTAGAACCTTAAGATACATTGATGCTGTCAAAGTGAAGGCCATGTAATTTTTTCCTTGCATTCCTCTGCGGTTCTTAGCATGTCAAGGATGACTAGTCACTTTCATTAAGCACTCTGACCTGGGTATGAAAATCCAAAGATATTGCAGTGCTTGTCAAAACAGCTTAGCTCTCTTATCCTCTTCTGTGCCATTTATTTTAAAGTTTAAGAAACCAAAAACAAAGAAAAAATTTCAAATTATCACACTGTTGTGGCTAATAATTAAGAATGATGCTAACTGGTAAATGATACTTCCTAGTGCTTATATCAAATAAAACCAGCTAGGAATAGGGGGGTGCGACATTAAATATCTGCAGGAATAGAGTGGGTTATGTACCAAGTGAATTGGGCTAGATGGGGCCTAATGAGGGGGAGCACTAAAGGAATACGGTCATAGTCATGGTCCGCGGGGTTGCGCTGCTCACGAGGAACAAATTGTCTGCCTTGCAGAAAACTAGACTGTGTAACCAGATCTGATTGTCAAAAGGGAAGATAGAAATCTAGAGGTTGTATGAATTCGCCTAGATTTTAGACATTGACAAATTTACAAAATTTACATAAAGACAAAACTAAAACTTTCTGAGTCACTTTCAGCTGACTGGTTACTAGGTACCAATGTTAGGTTAGAATCAATTAAGAAATTAAGAGAACGGTTCATCATCACACTATGGTTTTCATACGGTACATTTACATTAAGTTTGTTTCTTTAGGAATGAACGTTTATTTCTAACTACACACACATGTTTATATATATGTACACTTACTTTAGACTGGGCAATTTTTCATTAGTACATCCTAAGGGAAGTAACACTAGGGGTAAATAGAGAATATGAAAGACGATCATTCACAATTTCTTTCATACATAGCTGTACACCTGTGGTTTTATAAAGATGTGTACTATGTAACCATGACCAATATATAAAATGACATTAGGTTAATCACTCAGCTCTGTGGTCAGACTTCCTTGCTTCCGATGTCAGTTTCACTGCTTACTTGCTGTGTATGTGAGACTGTGACCTGACTTAATTAATCCCTGGTTTCCTCTTCCTATAGGGTTGTTTAGATTTGTTTGTATATCCTTTCCCTCTCTCAGAGCGACAGACTCTACCACACAAGTGACAGCAAATACTGAAACCCAGGAGGCCAACGAAGCTCTCTCTCTAGCCTACACTCTCTTCTCTCTCTAAACAGCATTCTGTGTCACATTGACTCTCCTCCCTACAACTCTAGCCCTTCTGTGCAACTTCCTCAAAAATACACAGTCTTCGTATTAATTTAATGTGCATGCTTTTCTTTTCCTACTCTCAGACTACTGTACTTTAACAGAAAAAATTATAGATGTACGCAGGTAGTATCACCACACGTTTATAAAGTAAGCCTCTCCTGGATCCTCCATCCCACATTGCCCAAATGAGTTTAGATTTTCTGTAGGTCTCGGAGCTGTTCTTCATGGAGGTTATTTTCTTTCTTATTTCTTCAGGTCCCAGCACCTTTACTCTCACCGTCAAAATTTCTGACGAAGAAAATAAGATCATTAAGCAAAAATCTGCGAATTCCTAACCACCTACTGACAAATTCACGTTCATGTCCAGCCACGTGTACCTCTGAAAGGAAGGCCTCACCCTATGCTCCCGGTGTCCAGGGTGCACCATCTCTGGCACAAGCATGTTCTCTTCCTAGCAGTCCTCTCTGTGGTCTACCGTTCACTGCTTTCTGTCTGCACCTGTAACTTCTGGGCACATTCCCCTTGATATTCTGCCTTTCTTTCCTAAGAATTATCAGAGATACAGACATAGAGCAAATTGTCCATTTCCTTTTACATCTTGTACATTTAGAATCTTTATGCTGGCTGAGTGCAGTGGCTTGTGCCTGTAATGCTAACAACTCTGGTAGGCCGAGGCAGGTGCGTTGCTTGAGATCAGGAGCTCCAGACCATCCCGAGAAAGAACAAGACCCTGTCTCTACTTAAAAATACAAAAACTAACTAGGTGTGGGCACGGCTGTAATCCCAGCTACTTTGAGGACCGGGGTGCTGAGGCAAGAGGATTATTCAAGTCTGAGAGTTTGAGGTTGCTATGAGCTATGTTGCCATGAACTCTACCTAGGATGGCAGAGTAAGACTCTGTCTCCAAAATCAAAACCAGAAAAGAATCTTTGTCATCAGCATATAAAACTGAATATGGGGATAAGCTGTTTTCTAAAGAAAGATCATGCTAAGAGGAAACTAGGATTTAGGAGAGGAAATTGTATGAAATGTGACGTTCCCCCATGATTTATGAGAAGATAATTTAAAAATTAAAAAATTAAAGAAAACCCCAATCCAAAGAGAAGCAATAAGATTTTTCTAGAAATTTGAAGTGTGGCATTGTAATGTATTGAGAGTTTGGAACTGAGTCACGTTAACATCAGCTCTGTAATAAAAAAAGTTTGTACATGTATACTAATAAATACGTTACATGGATACCTAGAGCTCCTTTGTTTTCTTCATTGAACAAGGCTGATGGTACAAATTTTTCTTAATTACTTTGGCCTTTTTTGCAATAAGGTTCCTTTTTGGACAAAATAATACAGTGAGTTTTATTTCCTTGTATTTGAAGGAGGCTTAACTAGTAGTAGCCCTTGAAATAAACATGTAGAAGAAAGTGGGAAGGCAAAGGAGAGGGCGAGAAAGAAGAACAAGAAAAGAGGGCCAACATCACGGGTCATCAGGGGAATATACCTAAAACCATGAAGGGACATTGTTGCAGACTTGAAAAGTTAAAACTTTAGACAGTAGCAAGTGATGGTGAGGATGTGGAGTAACTGGAAACCTCATACATTGCTGTGGGAGTGCAATATTGCACAGCCACTCTGGAAAACACTTTGGAAGCTTTTGATAAAATTAAACATACACTCAAAATATGGCCAGACAATGCAGTGCCTATGGAAGGAGCTCAGGAAATGTCACTCCAAATGTGACTTCTTAGTATTTTGAATTAAAGGCTCTTGGAGATTAACAGCCCATTGGAAAGAGGCTTTCCCTCTACCTGTACAAACTGGACTAACCCATCAAAGGAACAATTGACTTCCCTTCCCTTCCCTGTTATCTCAATACATTGCGGGGAAGAAATGATCAAGTGTGCAACCAGACCTGACCCACGTGACTTTAAACATAACACCTGTCTCTCATGTTAATTCACAAGTCATTCTGTTTCTCCCCATCCTTCATTCTCTCAAGTATCTGTTCCTCCTCCCAGGCATCCATTTATTGCCCCCAAACATAATTACCTAACTCGTCATCTCAGGCTTCGCTCTAAAATATAGGTACAGAAGTGTCTGGATCCCACTGGAATATTCAGTAGTCACTCTGCAATTCTCCTTGTGTGAGTGGCAAATAAACCCCTCTTTCTTATTAACCTATTTTAATTGTGACTTGGTTTTTTTAGAAAACTATTTGAGGAAAGGATAAGTTTCCCCTGATCCCCACAGGATCTACTTACCTAAGAGAAATGAAAGTCCATGTTCAACCAGAGACTTGGACAATTGTATTCATAATTGATGAATTATAGATACTCAGACTGAATATCTATAAAAAGGATGCACTGAGCTCCTGCTATATATAACCTGGTGAACTGTATGAGTTCATTTATTGAAAGCCTAGAAAAGGAAAACTAATCTGTAATGTCAGAAAGCAAATAAGTAATTATCTGGACTGAAAATGGAGGAATTAAATTCTAAGGGACAGGAAGGAACTTTCCTGAAACAATGAAAATGCTTTATGTCTTGCTTGTGATGGTGATTAGATGAGAGCACATTTTCCCAAAAAAAAAAAAAATCATTGTTCACTTAAAACAGGTATATTTTATTGCATGTGAATTATACCTCAATAAAGGAAAGGAAAATATGTAGACAATTAAATTATTCGTTGGGGTTTGCTAAGATGTACTCAATGGCTTCTTATCATTTCAGCATTAAAACCCATCACAAGCTTTTATTCTTGATGTCTATGGTCATGTATTAGTTCTCCCAAAACAGGGAATGCATGATATGTGGTCATTATACACAAAGTAGACTAAGATGTATTTCCTTCAAAACATAAATTGTACAGATGTATGTTCTATCTTATTTTATGTGGATAAAACTTATCTATTAACACAAATTTCTGCTTTGTTGCTGATGTTCTACAAAACTACTAACTCAGACTCTGGAAATTGTAAAGGAACTAGCAAGTCTATCTTTTTCACTCTGCATCCCAAGAAGCTGTTCTGAGGATTAGACAGATATGAAGAGAATCTTAGACAATTATATGAATCATATTGATCTCTATCCATTATATTTAGTTTTGATTCATCAGAATTTTTCTATTACACATAAAAATTTTATATCTACATAAAGCATGCACGTATGTGTGTAGGTATGTGTGTGTGTATAAATGTACATATGATTCTCTCAAAGGCAGTTTGTATAGGGGGACTGGCAGCTAGCTAATGTTTTTTGAATTGCATATTAGCCAAGATAATTAGAAAATTTTTTGGTGTTTTCTATATATGTCTCTTTAAAGATCATTCTGGTTTTATCTTGGGTGAAAAATCTCCTTTTACTGGAACTGAATTTGCTGAGTACAACCTACAAGATAAAGCTTTATAAATATTCTATTCAGATTTCTCAAAAGATTTAGTTGAAATTTTACCTATGATGACAGATGGGATAAGGGAGACAGGGCTACATTCTTTACCCTGTCTGTATAGTGCACAGACAAGATTTATGTTCCTGTTTTCCACAAAGGACAGAGGATGCCAGGCTTCTCTCATAAATCTACTTACATTTGCCATGGAATGAATATCACAGCCAAATGTTTGAGTGCATTAATTTTGCATTTGAAAGAGTTATTTTCTTTCAAAATGGGAAAAACGGGATGATGGAAGAATGGCATGCTGGTAAAATCCAGCTCTCTGAATAAAGAAAAAAAAAAAAGCCCTGATTTGTGGCATTTTTCTATTTCCTTAGTGTAAGCATTCCTATCATTTCTTATTTTCAAGTTGCCAATATGATTTCAACTTGCTGAAACTTTATCACTGGTTTTTGCAAGAGTCATTATGAGTTGGATTAGCATACCAGTGACTGGAAGATGAGATTTATTTTTAGCAGTCAAATTCAAGCTCATTAGTGACATGATCAAAAGAGAAATGGCAATTCATTTTTAAGTGAAAGTGGAACATATACGTTGGCCCTTATTGCACCAACCCCAAAAGTGTTACTATATTTTTGCTTTAATGGAGAAGAAAACACGTGTAAGTAATTGTTGGAAAAATGACATGAAATATTTCTTCATGTGGTAGGTTTTTTGGAATGTGTTCTTGATCCAAGCCCCTATTTACCTTGAAATTAATTAGAAAAATAAATCATGAAAATTAGGAAATGAATGGACATAGTCTTTGTCTATTTAATTTCATTACAGAGGTACATAATCCCTTGAGATCATCATCCCAGTAGTTCACCAGTTAGAATAATTCTTGTCAATAAAAAGGCAAGAAGGATTAAGAAGCTAGTGTATAAAATATATTTCACAAAATATATGCGATGGATATAAGAAATCACTATTCATAATGTAATAGAACCTCCATAGTTGACCAGCTCCCTACATTAACCAGTTCCTTAAATTGACCTAATTTTCATAGACTGGACAAGCACCACATGTACCTCTAGTACACTAGCCCAGTTCCTGATATTCACCACCTCCATATGTTGGCCACTTAGTCACAGTCCCTTGGGTGGTCAATGTAGAGGTTCTACTGTATATTTTGATACTATGATACACAAAAAGAAAAGCATGAAATATCTATTGGAAGAAAGAAAGGCCAATTGTATAAA
>CAUYQV010052513.1:0-14279 GCA_963574575.1 Galagoides demidoff
AAAAAATGGCCGGGCATTGTGGCGGGTGCCTGTGGTCCCAGCTACTTGGGAGGCGGAGGCAGGAGACTCGCTTGAGCCCAGGAGTTGGAGGTTGCTGTGAGCTGTGATGCCATGGCACTCTACCCAGGGGGATAGCTTGAGGTTCCGTCTCAAAAAAAAAATAGTTAAAAAAAAAAAAGAAGAAACTTAAGGCAGTGAAACTTAAGGCACCAGGACTTTATAATTTAATTGCACAAAAGTAAAAAATGTAAGGTTAAAGAAAAACACAAGTATATTTTAGTGAGGCGGAGGAGAGAGAAGGGGAAGGAGAAAGGGGAGGATGGAGGGTGATTGGTGGGATTTCACCTAATGGGCACACTGGGAGGGTATTCAGAACACCCCCTGGGTAAAGGGCTCAACCACACCTTGAACCTTACAAACGAAAACAGAGTAACCTAAACATTTGTACCTCATATAATCTGAAATTAAAAAAAAAAGAAAAGCAAATAAGGTTATAGAGAAACATTAGTTGCAAAAAGTTAACAAAACATTCAAAACAATATAATACAGTTTTCAAATACACGTTAGTACAGGAATGAAAACTTATAGGGGGAATCACAAGTGCCAGATTCAAGCATCTCTCAGGAGGAATGGACTAGAGCTGGGAATGCACAGACAGGTTGCCCTATATCCACCATGTTTCTTTTCTTTTCTTTTTTTTTTAGACAGAGCCTCAAGCTATTGCCCTGGGTACAGTGCCCTGGCATCACTGCTCACAGCAATCTCCAACTCCTGGGCTTAAGCGATTCTCTTGCCTCAGTCCCAAGTTGGGACTACAGGGACCCAACACAATGCCCAGGCATTTTTGGTTGTCATTGTCATTGTTGTTTGGCAGGCCTGGGCTGGATTCAAATTCGCCAGCTCTGGTGTATGTGGCTGGCACCTTAGCCACTTGAGCTACAGGCACCAAGCCCACAATGTTTCAATTTTGTAGCACTGAAGAGAATGTGGCACCTGCTAAGATTCAATGAAGCTGGTTACGGATATAATAGGTCTTCCTGATATTTTCCATTACGCTTCTGATAATGCATGATTTAAATATTAACAAAACTTGAATTTTATTAGGAGAATGAAAATTTACATATAAGATAAGACATAATAAAATCAATAGCATAGAAACTTGAGTCAATGATGTGGGCAATGAATTTGAGAGGTTCTCCCAGTGTACTGAGAAAAATATCAAAGAGGAAAAATAGGAGGAAAAAAAAAGATAGATATGGATGTGGCTACTGAGAACAAGATCCAAGCTAGGGGATTATGGGGTTTCTTTGATGTTTACTAGAATAATAGAAACAGAAATATGAATCAAAAATATAAAAATAAAACTTGTCAGAGCTGGAAGAAAATCCCTGAAAAGAGTTTAGAAGAACTAATGTTTTAGCTAAAATTAAGATACCTATACCTAAATACAAACTAAGAAAATTTTTATAGTCTTAAAGAAAAAACCTTTAGGATTCAAATGGTGATTTTCATGTAGACAAGAAGTTGGGTAAGTAAAGAAATACTTGATGTTGAAAAACATAATCCGAGAAGTTGATTTCTCTAGATCGTATCTGGCTTAGTCTAGACAAATCAGGAAGGTAGTAAGTAAAAATAATTAAGATATGTTAGAAATGTCACTGTGCAGGTATAAAAGAAAAAACCTGCCGTATTCAATAGCAGAAGGTATACTGGCTAGCAGTCTCTAAAATATAAAGAATTTACTTTGTAATTCTAAGGAACAGGCTAATTATCATCCTTCTAATTATCTAAGGGTTTTTCCCGTCTGTTGAGGCCAGTCATCCCTATGAAAATACTACTTCTCAACAATTCAAATTGACACCCTTAATTTTTAATGAGTATCATTAAAAATACAGCATGCAAAAATATTTCCTTATCTACTATAAAACCACTGTGAAATTCACTATTCCTTATAATGTTCAATGCTCTTTATACAATGATTCACTTGGTACTTTCTTCCTAAAACTGTATCCAGAAAAAAAGTTATTTTTACTGAAAAACTGGTTTGTAGTTTTTGGTCAGACATTAAGAGTTCTGGAAGACATTAATTTCTTTTTTGTTCTTGCAATTAGGAAGCTCAGAGTTTAGTGACATCCAAGGCTTAAATGACCATCTCATCTCTAGTCTTGACACAATTACATCTCCTACTTCTATTTGGTTTTTGATTATTTTATCATACTTCTTTTTAATTATAGCTGGGGGTGGTGGTAAAGAAAAGATGTGTGAACTTTCTCAAATCAGTTTTGTACATGAATGAAGTATCAATGATTAAAAATATTTTCAAATATCTTGAGCAATTCCTCAGGCTGCCCTGGGTCTAATAGATAGCAGCTTGACTTCAGGTAGAGAAGACCAGGGGTAACTAAGCTAGAGAGGGGCCCATCAGTGTGTTCTACAGTGCAGAAAACCTCTGTAATTTGTATATATTGTATTGTCATGGAAGTAGAGCCAATCTTAAATCAGAGAAAGAAGTTTGGCTTAATTCTTCAGTCTGACCCACAACCATGTCCAGTATTAATTGAAAACCCCATAGACGGTTGGTGACAGGAGCAAGCCAGCCTCTCTCTGGGTCATGAGATTACTTTGTGCCCAAGAAACCTTGTGTTCAAAATAAACAAGACTAAGAGTAAGCTGTTCGTTTTCAGATGGGTATTGGCATATTGATTAAACTCAGACAAAGAGAAAGGAGGAACCAGGGGCACAGCTGAGGATTTCACAGAGAGTAAGCCGTGACCTGCGGGAGCCTGCAAATTCCCTGAAGAGTAAGAGGAACCGTATGGTAGGCTCACCATGGGCCACCGTCTAATGGAAGAGTTTCCGCAGTGGTTTGAAACCTACTCCTTGAGAAAATACCAGTTAGCTGGAATTTACTGAGCCGAGGACGAGAAGGAGATGGAAGGGTACAGAAAGGCTCCTGGGGACAGCTGAGAGCTGGCACACTGCTGCTGGCCAGGAGGGCTGGGCTCCCAAGCCAGGAGCAACACAGCAGGAGGTGCTGGCTGGGGCTGGACTACGGAAAATTTTAAGCCTCAGACTAAGAAGTGTGGCCTTTATCCTTTGAGCAAAGGAGCAGGGTAGCAGGAGCTAGTGGAGGTGGCTTTTAGTCAGCCCCTCTGGGGGCGGGGGGCAGAGTTTCTGCTTTCTGCTGCGGCGCCTCTTTGCCTCTGCACCCTGGACCAGACTGCCCTGCGATCTCCTTCAGATCTCAATCCAGAAAACCTTCCACCTGGATTCTCTTGTTCCTCATTCCCTACCCTCTGGGAAAATTCCACTTTCACCAGTCATCCTCAATGTCACCTTGCTGTGAAACCTTTGTCCACCCACTGCCCAGTTCCCTGACCCTCTGCCTTTCTTTACGCTGCTCTTCACCATCCAGGCAGCTGTGTGCTCCTGTGTCTGGATCACTACCCTTGAAGGGGAAGGGCTGCCTCAGTTCTCTGAGAAAAGGGTCTGGTTAATATAAATACTTGTGAAATGAATGCCTGATCGTTTTGGGGACTTACATACCTTATATACCCTTACTTTATACCTTTCAGTGGTAATATGTAGTTTTTATGAAGCTACATTCTATTTTCCCATATACAGTCGTGCACCACATAACAACATTTTGGCCAGGGACAGAACACACATATGATGGCGGTCTAGGGCTTTCTCATAGCCTCAAACACAAACTCTGTGTGCTCGGCAGTCACTCCCCACTTCCCTTCCCCTGACTCCTGGCAATCTAATCCACTTTCTGTCTACAGATTTGCCTGTTGTAGATATTTCATGTAAATATAATCACACAATTTTTGTGTCTCATTTATTTCACTTAATGTAATAGTTTCAAGGTTCCTAAGATTATAATACCATAGTTTCACTATGCCTTTTCTATGTTTAGCTGTGTTTATATATGCAAATACTTCCCACTGTGTTACAATTGTCTACCCTAACATGCTATACAGGTGTATACCTTTAGGAGCCATAGGTCATACCATATAGCCTAGGGATGTAGAAGGCTGCACCATCTAGGTTTGCGTGAAAACATGCTATGATGTTCAAACAACAACAAAATGGCTTAATGATGCATTTCTCAGAACATCCCCCTCTTGTTAGGTAATGCATGACTTTACTTGATTCAGTATTATTCAAACTATAGATTTCAAACTCCTTAGTAGATTGTAAAAATAATTCAGTGGGCCATGCCACGTTAAAAAAAAATAAAACTTAATGGTGTAAAATATAAAGCCCTGCAATTTAGTGAGGATCAGTAACGCTCTGTGTGACATTTGCATATTCACGGTGGTTATTTCTACACAGTTGGCTCTATCGGTGGGTTCCACATCCATGGATTCAACTAATTGCAGATCGAAAGTATTAGAGAAAAAATAGATGGCTGCCCCTGAATCGAACACCTACAGACTTTATTTTCTTATTGTTTCCTTAAACAATACAGTATGATAATTATTTACATAGCGTTTATATTGTATTCTGCATTATAATCCAGAGATGATTTAAAGTGTATAGGAGGATGTATGAAGGTTACATGCAAATACCATTTTATATAAAGCATTTCAGTATCCATAGATTTTGGTACTTGTGGAGGGTCTTGGAATCAATCCTCCATGGATACTGTGATTATGTTTGTGTGTGCCAGGATGCAAGGTAAATTGTATAAACTTATTTATAGCTTACAGTCTAAAAAAGCTTGAGAACTACTTCACTCTGGTTGTTTTTCAAAATGTTGGTTAATTTCCCAGCTGACTACCATTTTACTTTGAGCAGGGGCTAGGTTTTTTAATTTTATTTTTGTCTTATAATAGGGTTTCTCAATCTCAGCACTATTGACCAAATGTGGGTCGCTTTTTGTGTGGGGCATTTGGCAACATCCCTGGGTCTACCCACCAGGTGCCAGTAGCGCCTTCCCCACAGTTGCAACACCCGAAATGTCTCCAGACATTGACAAATATTCTCTGTGGGGGGCAAAATCACCCCCAGTTGAAAACTCCCACTCTATTGATCCCAAAATAATCTTGAGCATTCAGGCAGGCTTTAAGGAATGCACAAGACAGATCTGAAGCAATGAGCCTGTGGACTCCTACTCCAGGAGAATGACTTGGGATACTGGTCCCAGAGTTACTTGACCTGTGCCAGGTTTAGAGTCAGGTCCTCGTGGGCCACCAAGCAACTGCATAGACCACTTTCGGTCTAACTGCAGGATTTTCCCACCTGTGGCTGGGGGTGGGCAGTAGGACCGGGCAGGGAGAGTTCATTCCTTCACCACAGAAGGTGAAGGAATCCTAGCACCTCCGGCTTACACTCAGGACATATATCAGGGAACTGAGGTGGAAAGTCCCTGCTAGGAAGCATGGGAGCAATAATCACACTGCTCTGGAGGGAGCCAGTGAGAGATGGTGAGAAGCTGAGGGCCACGTGGTGAGAAGTGATACTGCCTTTGCAAGGAAGGCCCCAGCCATGCAGACATGTGGGGTTTCTATGACAGAGAGGAGGGTCGGAAAGTCAAGGAGCACTGGCCAGAGAGTCCTGTGACTGGCAGTCATGATGACTGAGTGGCCAGGGGCTAGTCACATACTCCGGTGGCGTCTCAGTTCCTTATCTGAACACTGTGGAAGCCTGTCTAGGTTCTTCAACCACCTGCTATCCCAGGAGTCCATGACTTCTGTTCAGTGCTCCACCTTCTTTCATATTTGGTCTCCTTACAGCAATGTACAGTTGACTCCCAAGTGGTCCCTCTTATTCTCCAAGGAGAATTTTAAGGAGACCACTCCACTTACTTTGTGGAGTTCTCTACCTTAGCCACAGTGAATATATATTCAGTAAAATTGATTTATATTCAATAAAATATAAGTCAGGTCATATCATTCTACTGCTCAAAACTTCAAAATCTTGGCCTTTCACTTAGAATAAAATACAAAGCCCTTACCAGGTGGGCCTCAAGGCTTGACATGACCTGGTTCCTGGCTGCTAACATTCTCACCTCCTTTCCTATCATTCCTCTCCTCACTTCCCAGGTTTCCACCACCTGAATCTCCTTACTATTCCCAAAATGTGTCCAACCACTCTCACCCCTGGACCTTTGCACTTGCTGCTCCCTCCACATGTTCAAATCTTGCTTTTCAAGCCTTCCTGGTTAGGCTGCCTTAAATAGCAGCGCCCACCAGCCTCTGTGCCCTGTTAGCCCTTTACTTTTCCTCTTAGCACCATCACAGCCATGGCATCATTTCTGTAATACAGTATGATCCAGGCTGGCTTTACAGACTGTCCCACATGACCCTCCCACAGATGCTCCATGAGGGCAGGGACACTGCCTGGCTTGTACACTGGAATGCCCCAGCATCCAGAAATGGCCTGGAATAAACAGGCATTAAACACAGGTTTTAAAAATCATGTGAAAAAGTGTTTAAACAAGTGAAACAATCACTGTAGACTCAGAAACTAGATTCTTTACTTTCTTGAACACTGGCAAAACAGTTTTTAAATGAATTTAAACAGAGGTAATGTTAAAAAATAATCCCAATTTAATCTTAAGTTGTTTCTTGCTTTTTAAATCTCTCTTCAAATTTTCATTGTTCTAGTTCTTTCTAAATTTGAAATCTCTTTATTTTATTTTATTTTGAAAACTGTACCAGTTTTTTGAATCATTAGGACACAGCAATGATTATAAGAAAAATGTTATAAATGCCTCAGATTACTGAAATAATTACTCTCTCCCATGAAGACTGGAATTATTTAGCCATAGCAGTCCTCTGTCTGACAGAACATAATGGACAGCCTCTATTTTGCCCTCATCTGTCAACCACTTCAGGGGACCAGGGACTGGATTCCACAGGGCTCCTGTGGCCCTGAAAGTCTGTGAACTTCCGCCATCTGCTGTCCAATCTTGGTACTTCCTCCTGAGCAGATGTCTCAGGTCATTCCCTAACGCTTGTGAATCTTGGAATCCTCTTTTGGCCTCTGGAATCCCATTATGATCACGTGATGGCAGACGCAATCCACTGTGCCAAAATAGAGACATAATTACATTTTTTAATATGGTAGATGCTGAGGTTGGAGTTCCATGACTGCACTTATCTCTGTTCTAAGATAAACCTCTAACTCTTCATACAGGTAGCACTAGAAGACAGAGACCAACAAAAAATTCTAAATGTGAAGCCCAAATTCAGAGATAGATCCTTACAGCATCTATCTCTGAATTTGAGACATTCAGAGATAGATGCAGGAATTTGAATAATGACTTTTTTTCTTTTGAAATAAAGACTTTATCTTAAAAAGTATATATGAACACTAAGCATTAATGATTATCCAGTGAAACATAGGATAATTGTCAAATTAGTGTATTAGCAAGTAAGAGGCTTGAGTCTGAACACCATCCATTGCTGATTGGCTGTGCATGTCAGTCTATCTACCTAGAAACATAGGGAGAAGTAATGGTGCTTGCCCATTCTGCTTAGAAGACGTACCAGAAGAGTAATGGAAATCTGGACAACCCAAAGACAAGTGAAGTCACCATCAAGAAACCTCACTTTGGTTATACTAGTGAAACTACTGAAATATCCACCCACGAAGAATTAGTTGAATAAATGCGGTAGACCATTACAATGGAATACACTGCTGTTATGAAATTGTATGTTGTAGGTCCAGATTTATTTATATTTAAAGATATATACAGTATATTTGTTACACAGAAAAAAGTATATTTTATTTTTCTCATCATTAGATTAAAAACATTATATATCAAAATGTTAATAGTGGTCATATCTAGATGCTGAGATTAGGGATAATTTTCATCTTGATTTTTAAATAATTTTTAATGTTCCCTAATTTTTTTTTCTAATAATAAGCACCATAGAGCACAACACAGTTACTCTTTTTATAGACAACAAAGATGCTATTTCTGTTTTGTGATTATGGCAATAGTTTCCTTAGTTTTCCTGATCTTGGCCATGTCTTTCTATAGTCAAGTTAGAGTAATTTTGTTCAAACCTGAATAAGATCTTTTTACTTCTTTGCTCAAGCACACCTCCAACCTTCCACAGTTTATCTCTCTTTGAGAACAAGCCAAGGCCAATGGCTTTGGGCGGCCTCCAGGGCCCTCAACAGCCAGTACCAACTGTGCCCTCCCACTCTCTAAGTGGTCCCAGAAACCCCTCTCTCTCCTGGCCTTCCATTGTTTCCTGAATACCCCTGAAAATTTGGTTCTTTAGAAAAAAAGAGTCCCATTAACTTTAGGAATCAAGTATGAAAAGGAAATCACCAAACTGGGTTCTTGTCCAGGATCTGCCACAAAGTGACCTAGAGAAGGGTGCTGAGTCTCTGGGCCTCAGTTTCCCCATGCACAAAGGAGGTATAACTTTTCCTGCTCTATGAGTTTATACAGCTTCAATCAACAAAAATTTTGCCATGAGGACTCATCGTCTCCTGTATTCAAGCAATGTGCTAAATACACAAAGATGAATTAGGGGTCTGTGCCCTAAATATGTAAAAGACAAAAAAGGTTCACATTTTAAAAATGTGTATAGTAGGTACCATTCTCTTATTCTATCTTTTTTTTCTTTTTTGCAGTTTTGGCAAGGGTTGGGCTTGAACCCTCTACCCCTAGGTATGTGGGGCTGGCACTCTACTCCTTGAGCCACAGGTGCCACCCATTCTCTTATTCTACATGCTCCTTTTCCTTACTGCAGTGGGGGTGGTCCCTCTGTTCCCTCACTTCCACCCTCTGTCCTCCTCCACTCTGCCCTGTGCCCTGGGAGGCTGACCCATCTGCCTTCCAGTTGTGTTCTGTCCATTGGGAAGCAGTATGGAGAAATAAGGGAAAATGTCTCCCTTACGAGGCTGTCAGGAGACATATGCCTGAGGGTCACAGCTCTTGCCCAGTGGCCCTCCCTGTCTATCCAAATGTATAGATGCTCTCTGGATGCTTTCTGTTGAATTCCTTACACCTGCCCAAACTTTTGCAAACATTCCCTTCATGAAATTTACTTCAAGTCACTCCATTGCCTGTGCCTCTACTTCTGCTAGGAGCCTGATGACACCTCAGATGGTAAGAAAAGTCACCTTTTCTCCCACAGTTGCTTCTTACTTGCTCATATCTGCACACACGTGTCTCATGATTGTTTGCACAATCAGATGAAGCCCTGATATCAGCCTTGTCAGCAGACACTGTGTCCCCCCTACTCACCTGAGACTCGTAAGCTGCTTTCATGTACCTCCTCTCTTTGTGCTAAACCCCAGTGTGGCCCTCCCCTCTTGTCAAGGAACCTGAGTGATTCCAAAATGTGGACACTGAGAAATGATCCCAGCGAAGGACCATCTAAAAGCAAGAAGCATTCCAAAGGTGAGAACAGAAAAGATTAACCATAAACTGTCAAATATTAATTAAGGAAGGAAAACAAATGGCTAATAAATAGGAGAAAATAAAAGGAGAAATAGTTAAGATATTTGCATGTGCACGTGTGTTTGTGTGGGTATGCGCCCACAAGTGTACATACATATCACCTCGATGTATTAATGTTTAAAATTCCATTGAGTGGAATAGATAGCATATGGTTCTGTATCCTGTGGCCACTAAGTATTAGCCGACGGGTATGTTCCTTTCCTTTGGAAAACTGTATTTTCTTATCATTTGCTTTACTATTTCTTCTCAATCTAGCTAGAGGCGGTACAATACCGGTGTACTGATTCTAAGTAAATGTATGATAATGTAAGATGCACAAAGCCCTCAGAAGAGCAATTAATAGGTGGCGGGTATTTAAACGGCAAAGCGAATCATTCCCTTTACAGCCAATAAAGTTGAACAAATGAATGTCCCCCAGATTTACAGGCATCCAGGCATTAGCAAATCAATAGAGCGATTACCATGGAGGAGACCCTGCTGTAAAATCACATTTGAAGTTATGTTTATGCACAAATGTGGACTTAAAATGCAGGTTTGCCTCAGCTGTGAGTGAAACAAATTATTTCCTCTTCCTCCTACTCTCTTTTCTGGTCTTACATTGTAAAGATTTACAAATCCATGAAGCTTACCAATTTATCAGCCTGTCCCATGTGCTTGGGGTAATGCTGAGCAAAGCAAGCTCTTCCTCAGCTGTCCCTTGTCCTTCTCTGGTAAAAGCAGCACCAACCTGTCCCAGTGCAGTGGATGCAGGTCTCTCCAGGACGTTCATTTCAGAATGTTTATGTGGAAATTAAATCACAGAGAATCTCCATCAAGGGAACAATTTCATTAGTATGTGCTAATGGATTCCTTCCAAGCTTGAAAAAGTTGCTACTTAAGAGAGATTTACCAAATTTCTTAGAACATTTATTTATTTATTTATTTTAGAGACAGAGAGTCTCACTTTATCACCCTTGTTAGAGTGCTATGGCGTCACAGCTCACAGCAACCTCCAACTCCTGGGCTTAAGCAATTTTCTTGCCTCAACCTCTCAAGTAGCTGGACCTACAGGTGCCTGCCAGAATGCCCGACTATATTTTTGTTTGGGGCTGGATTCGAACCCGCCACTTTGGTATATGGCGCCAGTGCCCTACCCACTGAGCCACAGGCACTGCCCATCTTAGAACATTTCTTAAACATTTTTATTTGGGGGGGCAAAGCCCAGCAATATCACACAGAGGTCAGCAAACTATAGCCCACCAGCCAAAGCCAGCCTGCTGCTTGTTTTTTATATACCTGCTAACCATGATTTCTATATTCTTAGGTGGTTGAAAAAAAAAGTTCAAAAAGAATACATTTTTGTAACACATGAACATAATAAGAAATTCAAATTCAGTGTCCATAAATAAAGTCTCACCGGAACAGTCATGCATATTAATTTATGGCCTACAGCTACATTGTTCACGCTACAACAGCAGAGTTAGCCTAAAAATCCTAAAAGATGTACTATCTTGCTTTTTACAGAAAAATTTGCTAACTCCTTTCTAAATACGTGGTTAACTTCAGAGAGATTAAAAACAAACAAAAGCTGGAGGCGCAATACTGTAAGTCCAGGGAGTTTTTCTCCTATTTATTTATTTTTCCTTTTGCCTTGAATCTAGGACGTCCTTAACTGGTGAGAAATGGGGGGTTTTATTGTTGTCACCGTGTATCGCACCTTGCAGTTTTAAGTCTCTGACGTCTGATCACTGCAGTCTTTTAAAATTAACCAACCAAAGGAAGGAATTCGGGCAGTGGCACCCCAAATCCGCCACTTTGGTATGCCTGTGACTTCAGTGAGGGCAGAGGCAGGGCAAGGCTCCCTCTGAACTTCTCTTGTCTGCCTGAGGACAAAATGCAACACCAGTCCCCTGCCTGGGAATCCCCTCAGCCAGGGAAGACTAACTCCTATCACAGGACAGGAGATGGGTGGGCACCACAGCCACACAGACTTTGTCACAGGTGTGTCACCTCTCCTTCAGAGAGCCCATTCCCCAGAGAACTTACTCTTCCCCAAGTGCCTACTCCCCCGACAGACCTCCCCTTGTGAAAAGAGTATTTGAGCTTCTAGATCTCACTAGGACTGGGGCGGGTTCCCCTTTCATCTGTGTGATGATCCCCAGCACATTATAAATGCGTATACTTTTTCTCCTGTTCATCTACCTGCTGTCCGTTTTTTTTTTTTTTCACAAACTCAATTACCAAACCCTCAGAGGCTAGAGGGAACAGCTTCCCTGCCTGCACCAAAACCCACCTTAATGATTCTATTTGACTTAACATATATGGCTTCTTCTATTCCTCCGCTTCTAAGGCAGGGAAGTGTTTGTTCCTGAACTTCTCTTTCTGGATTCTGGCATTCTAATGTCTTCAAGTCCCTACGAACAGAGCTCAGGGCTATAGAGAAAACTGCAGACACACTAGGGGTCGCCTTTGTCAGTTACACATCCTCGGAACGAACGTCTCCTTGACCTTGGAGATCAAATGTCATAACCTCTGTTCCTCCTGTGTGTCCTCAACATATTCCTGAGAAGTAGAAAGATAGCACCTAAACCAGGCATTACTGTACTTGTTTTAGGGAAGAAGAAACTGAGGCCCAGAGAGATAAGTGACTTGGCTGAGGAGGTCCCACAACAAGGGGATAACAGAAGACGTCTCTGGTTCAGTCCTCAGGTCTGGACTTGCCTGCCAGATTGCACTCTGTCTGCAGGGACAGATGTTTGGGAGAAGTGAAGAGCTCTAGGGTTAGAAAGAACTTTTCCCAGGCACTGAAGAAAAGAGGCAGTGGGGAACCTGCCGGGGGTGGTGAGAGGTCAGGGGGATTCCAAGCACTTCACCATTGCTTACTACCCAACTGCAGAACTCCCACTTCCCCTCTGCTCACTGCTGCAGCCAACTCAGGGACATGGTTACCAAACAGAATCCCTTACTTGCGACTGGGGACAAAGGAAATCTATTTTGTGGCCTTGTATGTGACAGCATATACCTAGCGTGCTAAAGCTAATCTCTGGGGGCAGAAGCAAATAAAAACACAGTCCCAAATTTGGGAGCAAAACTAGGCAAAAAGCCAGATTCACACATGGACACTCGCGTGACAAAAGGTATAAACAGATTACAGGATCAACAGCAGCTGCACCAGCAAGCAGGAAGGCTTGGAGAAGGGAGAGGGGGCAGGAGGGTGCGGCGCAAGCACATTTGAGCAGATTTATTGTAGAAATGTGAGTGATTTCAGCGGGGGGTGGGGGTGGGGGTTGTGTCCGCTCAGTGGGAGGGGACATTTTTGAAACTACAGAAGAAAAACAGATCAGGGGGAGTATGATAAAAACCAAACCAAAACAAAACTCTGACTTCCCTATGCAATCCCTGAGAAAAAGGTAGGATGGAAGAGTTGCAGCTTATTCTAAAGATCAGGAAAGAACCCAGGAGTAAACTGAGGACTTGTTTTGAAAGAGGGTTAGAAAATGTCTCTGCTGGCTTGGCGCCTGTGGCTCAATGGCTAAGGCGCCAGCCACGTACACCTAAGGTGGCGGGTTTGAATCCCCAGCCCGGGCCCACCAAACAACAATGATGGCTTCAACCAAAAAATGGCCGGGCGTTGTGGCGGGCGCCTGTGGTCCCAGCTACTTGGGGGGCGGAGGCAGGAGACTCGCTTAAGCCCAGGAGTTGGAGGTTGCTGTGAGCTGTGATGCCATGGCACTCTACCCAGGGGGATAGCTTGAGGCTCCGTCTCAAAAAAAAAAGAAAATGAGAAAATGTCTCTGCCTTCATCACCTTACTTAGCAAATTGTATCCTCTTCATCAGAGGCTTCCTTCACATCCTTACTGCCTTGAGTTTAAATTCACTGTATTTGCATTTCCCTTTCATTGTCCTTCCTTCATCTTTTACCCTATTTATTTACCTTTTCCTTATTTATGCCACATTGCAATTCTGGGAGTTCACCTTTGCCTACAAACCTTGCCAATAGGAAATTCATTTGCCTTCAAATTTCCCAGGCAGTAACAGGAGTGAGTTATCCAACTTCCAAAATAGTCACAGGCTTTTGGCTTGTTAAGTGATAATCACCTATGCATGTACTCAACAAATATTTATTGAGTGCTAAGTTTGCATACGGTGCTGGGAACACAACACTGAACAAGCCATTCCAGTTCAAAAATGGAGTTTAACCCAAAGGAGACACACACACACACAATAAAACATATAAAATACTTTCAAGCAGTGAAAGTGCTACGGCACTTAAGTGCTTTTGGCAAAATAAGGCAGGATAATCAGGTTAAGATAACAGAAGCCTGTCTGAGAGAGTGATATTTGGTCAAGGGTGGAAGGAAGGGAAAAATGTCAGGAAAGGAAGTTCCAGGCACAGGGCATAGTAGGTGCCAAAGCTCTAAGGCAGAAAAGAGCAAAATGCCTTTTGCCAGGAACAGAAAGAACAAGTACTAGCAATAGCCCTTGAAGATACCACATTGGCTTCAGTGAAGAATTTATTGTTTCTATCTCTCCCTATATCATGAAGATATATAGAGCCCTAGAAATTAAATGGTTTGGGGGTGGGAGGGGGAGGTGAAGGGGTGGATGGGGGGAGGGAGGGTGATTGGTGGGGTCACCTCTATGGTTTTTCTTACAAAGGTACAAGTGAATCTTTCTAAAAGCAGAGTATGAACGTTTTAACTCAATAACTAAGAAAATGACATGAAGGTTATGTTAAGCAGTTTGATGAGAGTATTTCAAAATGTATATGAAAACAGCACACTGTACCCCATGATTGCATTAATGTACACAGTTATGCTATAAGAAATAAAAATATATATATATATATGAAATTAAATGGTTTGG
>CAUYQV010052514.1:0-13720 GCA_963574575.1 Galagoides demidoff
TTATTAATTGATAGCTGTATACATTAATGCAAACATGGGGTACATTGTACTGTTTTCATATACAATTTGAAATACTTTCATCAAGCTGGTTAACATAGATTTCATGTCATTTGCTTAGTTATTGTATCAGAACATTTATATTCTAGCCTATTTTACTTTAGCATGTGATTACTTACTACCCACTGCAAAGGATACAAGCTTGTTGAGATTTGGCTGACTTTTTGTGTTTCTATTTACTTCAGTCTGGGTCAAATCGCTAAGATTTCTATAGGTCTGCTACAGAGATAAATAGAATGGCCTTTATACCACCTCCTATGAGTATGAAAGAAGGTATTAATAAATTATTTTACAAGATAACGTACAGCAATTTTATTCTGATTGGCTTATAGAGCTATACAGAAATGGATATAAATCTCCCAATATTACTAGGAATAATAGCTAAGCTAAATTAAATTTCTAATATTTCACAGTTGTTCTGGTCCAACTTTTCTCAAATGTTAGCTGGAGGGTGTGGTTGCCTAAGGGGTCAAAACTATTATTTTCATAATAATATTAAGAATGAAAGTGTTTTTGTCATACTTATTATTACATGGGTGTATAGCAGGATTTTCTAGAGGCTAGGTGATATGGGATGACAGTATTTTTTAGACATGCAATGTAAAGTGTTCTCATGATTTCCAGATGTCTTTGAAGTAATAGATTTTTTAATATAAATTTGTACTTATTCAGAGATCAATTAAGTGTGTTTGTCATAGAACCTTTATGCTATAACTAGCTACCCTGTTTTCCATTTCTATAATCTAATTATTATCCCATTTCACTTGACAGAATGACACATAGCAAACTAAGGTTATTCATCGTTAGAAAGTAAAGACTTTCCTTGAACGAACAAATGAGCCTGTAAAATCAAGGAAAGAGTGGTAGTGGTTTTTGCCATTGATAAAATTGAAACTTTCAAGGAAAAATGGGAGTTTTGGTAAATTTGTATTTGTCACTATGATCTTAAGTGCTTCCCCAGAGCAAAAAATAAAAAAATAAAATAAATTCCATGAAATTGATGGTGATATTAGCTCATGTGATTTGTAATATTTTTATAATGAATTATATGTATTTACATCTAGGAGATTTATATAATTCTGTGAACTACTGTTTCCCAGAAGACCAGTGATTGAGTTTATGAAAGCATGAGTGAATACAAGACCCATTCAAAAGATAGGACGCATCAGTGGATTTTTATAAACAAAGGATAGAGGAGGTCACTTATGTGATTTAAAATTCTGCATTGCGGAAAAAAAAAAAAAAAACTTTAAGAAATAACACCAGTCATATTTAGGTTGTAAAATCAACGAAGAAAATCTACAGTGACATGAAAATTTATTTAAATACACTTTGTTTTTTCAATTACATATTTGTTGAGGGCAGATGTTTTGCATAAACTCTAACAATCAACAATTTGAATGCAAAAGTAGATACTTTATTATGAATGATATTAAGGAGATATAAAAAATATAAAATGATATCACCTGGGCGTGGTGGCTCACACCAGTAATCTCAGCACATGGGAGGCTGAGGTGGGTGGATTGACTGAGGTCATGGGTTCAAAACCTGCCAGAGCAAGAGTGAGACCCCTGTCTCTAAAATAAAAAAAACCAAAAAACTAAGTGTGTGTTGAGGTGGGCACCTGTAGTCCCAGCTACTCAGGAGGCTAAGGCAAGAGAATCGCTTAAGAGCAAGAATTGGAGGTTGCTGTGAGCTGTGATGCCATAGCACTCTACTGAGGTTGACTAACTCTGTCTCAAAATTTAAAAAAAAATGCCATTTTTCCATAATTGTTTTCATATTTTGAAAAACATATCTATCTTTATAAAATATATTATACACATTAATATATTTTGGATTTAAGACTGCTATTTTAAAATGAATTGAATATTGAAAACTGTAATTGTTAAATACTTAATACAGTAAATTTTGAGAAATAAATTTCCTCTTAAAAGTACTTTAGGATCTTCAGAAAATGTTAATGGGGTAAAGGCCACTTAGGACTGAAGTTTGGAATTGCTGTGTTAATCTTAAGAGAGAGAGAGAGACCCTCATAAAATGGTAGCTCAGAAGGCTTTTCATATACGATTATAAGTTTATATTACTAAGGAGAGTGCTTGAACAATCAGAGTAGTCTGGTAATTTAGTTGAAAATGGAAGAGAGAATTTTACCCAAGTTGAAAAGCCCTGTAGGAGAAATTTAGTGGAGAGACTTACCATTGCTTGATTCTTTTGGCTTATAATGTGTTCGGGCCATGAGCCTGTCTTCTTCAGAGAAGCTTCTGTTCAAGTCTTTTGCCCACGATGAAATGGGATCACTTGTTCTTTTCTTAATAATTAGTTTGAGTTCTCTGTGGATTCTAGTTATCAAGCCTTTGTCAGAAACATAAACTGCAAATATCTTCTTCCATTCAGAGGGCTGTCTGCTTGCTTTACTTACTGTACTCTTTCTTGTGCAGAAGATATTTGCAACCAGAATATTTATTGCCACTGAATTCATAATTGCCAAACCGTGAAAGCAGCCCACGTGCCCATTGACCCATGAATGGATTAACAAATTGTAGTGTATGTATACCATGGAGTATTATGCAGCCATAAAGAGATGGAGACTCTACCTCTTTTATGTTTACATGAATGGAGCTGGAACATATTTTTCTTAGTAAAGTATCTCAAGGATGGAAGAAAAAGCATCTGATGCACTCAGTACTAGTACAAAACCACCCAAACTTTCACATGAATGATAAAACACAACTATAACCCCAAATGAAGGTGGGGAGGGGAGGGTGAAGGGAGGGGATGGGGCAGGCTGGGTGGAGGGAGGGTAATCAGAGGAGCCTCACCTATTGTACATAATGCAAAGGTACATGTAAAATCTATGAAGAGGAGAGTATAAATGTCTTAACACAATAATTAAGTAAGAGAGGTGAAGGCTATGCTAATCAGTTTGATGTAAGCATTCCAAGTCGTATATAAAATCAGCACATTGTACCCCATAAATGCATTAATGTACACAGTTATGATTTAAAAAATATATATATATATAAAATGTAACTGTTTTTTAAAATATGTTTTTCAGAGTTATCTATATGTTGTATCTAGCTACAGTTTACTTTTTTACAGAGATGTATTGTGTGATATGTAAATATTCCACTCATCCGTTCTCCTGCTAATAAATGTTTATGTTACTTCCAGTGTATGTTACATATATCATTTTTATAACTATAAATGTCACTGTATATTTTAATGGAATGCTCATTTAAACTTTATTACTTTTTTCTTCTGGATTTTCTTTAATTTAATTGATTTGTGGGCTATACACACATGTTACTGATATGTGGATATATATAAATATATTGCTTATCAGGTATAGCTATTGCAAACAATTTCTCCCACTCTGCTTCTCAGTTTATTTTATTTTATTTTTTCTTGAGATGAAGCCTCAAGCTATCCCCCTGGGTAGAGTGCCATGGCATCACAGCTCATAGCAACCTCCAACTCCTGGGCTCAAGCGAGTCTCCTGCCTCAGCCTCCCAAGTAGCTGGGACCACAGGCGCCCACCACAACGCCTGGACATTTTTTGGTTGCAGCCATCATTGTTGTTTTTGGCGGGCCGGGGCTGGGGATTTGAACCTACCACCTTAGGTGTACGTGGCTGGAGCCTTAGCCGATTGAGCCCCAGGCACCGAGCCTGTTTATTTTTTTTTAATAAGGAACCCTTGATGAATTAAGGTTATTAATTTAATCTAGTCCAATTTATTATTTTTCCATTGAAGGATATACATTTATTTTCTTTTCTTTTTTTTTTTTTTTTTTTGGACAGAGTTTCACTTTGTCACCCTCAGTAGACATGGGCCTTTGTTGCCCATGATGTCATAGATTACAGCAACCTCAAACTCTTGGGCTAAAGTGACTCTTTTATCTCAGCTAAAGTGACTCTTTTATCTCAGCCTTCCAAGTAGCTGAGAAAATAGGCGCCCACCACACACCTGGCTATTTTTTAGAGATGGGGTCTTGCTCTTGCTCTGGGTGGTCTTGAACCCATGAGCTCAGGCAATCCACCTGTCTTTGCCTTCCACAGTGCTAGGATTACAGGCATGAGCCACTGCGCTTGGCCTGGTATCTTATTAAAAAAACAAAAAAACAAAAAAACAACTTTTAATTATCTTGAAGTAAAAAAATATATTTTACTAAATAATTTTATAAAATATGTTTTATTTTTACTTTTATATTATGTGTGTTAAGAATATTTATATTACGTGTACTCGATATATAAAAGTACAAATAAGACACATTGTATGTCTTTATTTGTAAAACTAGCCACAATTTAAATTGTACAAATAATAAAGTTTTACTTTTTCCTCATGTAGATAACTTTCCAGCAAGCTTTATTGTGACACCTGTTATTTCCCTATTACTGGGCAGCAATACATTCAAAAACCCATACATACTGTGATGTTTTCAATCTCTTAACTGAAAGATGAGACAACTAATTCGCAGAAATGTGCCCAAGATCAAAAGGTCTGTGAATAAGATTGGGAGAATATACTGATTTTGTTTCCGAGGCATTGGAACTCTTTCTGAAAGTTGACAATCATAACAGATGGCTATAAGACAAAGGACATTGCCAGAAAAGAGTCAGGCAAGTACAAACATCTGAAGATGAAATAGCAAAGAGCATATCTGCAAGAAATGGGAATAGTTCAGCTTGAATAGAACGAAAGTTACACAAAGTCGAAAGAAGTAGTGTAGGTTGAGGATATCATGAACCGCCTTGACTAGAGAGGGAAAGAATGCTAATTGTGCATTCCATCCAGTCCTTTCCTGAAAAGTCACGTGAAGTAGGATGTAGCACTTAATGACTTGTCTGAGCCTCAGATTTAGGTGACCATGTTTAAATTTCAATGTAAGAGTTAGACAATGGAAGAATAATAGAACTTTTGAAATCACAATTATATTTTACCCACTTTAAAAGTATTCATTATCTATTATAGATACCTGGGTGCTAAGGAGGTAAGATGAAAAGAAGGAAAAGTCTTTGCTGATATCGAGAAATAGAGCTTGCTTTCTGTTGATGTGAAGCGTGGAGCACAGCAATGAGTGAATGGACAAATGCAGGGCTGATTATCAGGTAAAGATTAGGGTTATAGGAAAGAGGACAGCTTTAGAGGCACTTACTGCTGTGTATTCAAAGAAGGCTTCACATTCCTATGAGATATATTTAAGCTAAGATCTGAACACTATGAAGAAGCCAGCCATAAAACTGAAGGAAGACAGAATGTTCCAGAAAAGGAAAGAGATAGTACAGAAGCCACAGTGTAGGAACAGGCCTGCTGTGTTTGAGACCCAGAATAATGGACCATAAGGAACAAAAGAGGAAGTACTATGATACTGGGCTAGAACAAAATTTTATAGGATAGGGTGAGAGATTTGGTTTAAATTCTAAGTCAGACAGGGTGGCGCTGAAGATTATGAAGTAGGGTCCTCTAATTTATTCTAGATGCTGTTTTAGGATCGCTTTAGAAAGTAGTAAATAGGAAGGAGTCTTCCCATTCTATTCTACTTCCTTTCAAAGTTAAGTGTGTATTGAGTATGAGTAGGGCTGGAAAAAAGAAATCAAGAAAAACTTTTTTTGAGATGAGAAAGTCTAGAAGTAAATGTTTAAGGAAGTACTTACAGTTATCTCTTATCCATAAAAGGTGAGATGTTTATGATAATATTAAAGTGGAATTTTTCAAATAGCGTGAAGCACATGGAAGAAGTCTTGGGAAGAGATGTGAATTTTGAAGTTATTGGCAGATACAGTAGATGATATTTTAATCCATATGCCTGGACAAGATTGGTGAAGGTAAACGCCATTTTTCTTAGTCCATTCACACATGTCCTTACTTCAATGTCAGTATTTCTCCACAGTAAACACACCTATCTCTCACTAATACCCATCCCACTTTATCTAGGTGACTAAGTGTTCATGATCATTGAATTTAATAAAATTGCTAGGGGACAGCTATACCACATGTACAGCTAAAAGGCATTTGCTGGAATCTCTGAGCTGTAATAAGCATTGAATGCTTAGTATACTAATAAAGGTCTAGTTTTATGAAAATAATTTAATTTTCTTTCCCATGAAAGAGTTTAATAACCATTGGATTAAATTGGTAGCTTAAAACACTCGATAAAGTCAAGGCTGCAATAGGAAATGTAATTGTGACTCTCAGGAGTAAAAGTGAATAGTGATCAGTAATCAGGAAGAAAAGAGAATATATATGGAGATGATAAGAGATCCAGACACTTAATAAACAATCCCCATGAGGCTGGGAGTCACTTTTGTGAATTCAAGATTTATAAGCACATCAGTGTTGATGTCATTTTCTTCTTTCTATTTTATTCCAGATACAGAGAAGAAATGAATAGGAGATGAGTGAGTGGTGCTGGTGGGGTTTTTTTTTCCCCTCTTAATTTGGAGGAGAACAAAAGATTTGTAAATAAATTTCGTTAAATTTCAACTCACTATTGAAATAATTTTAACTGTGTGTTATTTTTAACCAGCTGTCCTAGTGGTAGGTGAAATATCCTGATGTTAAAGACTTAGCATAGGCAAGACACATTAATTTGGATTCAGACAAATTTTAAATGAGTTTTGGAAGATACATATGTAGCTTACTATCAAAAAACAAGTAACATGTTGTATACAGATGTGTAGGGCTAACTTAAACTATTTATCATTCTTGAAAAGTTCTGGAGATGAGAACTCCATAGAAATACTTTAGGCATCTTTCTCTGTGTGTTTGAGAACAGCATTTTATTATTTATTTATTTATTTATTTTTGAGTAGCCTATTTTTTTTTATTTTTTAAAAAGGACACATTTCCTAATTCTATATGAAACCAGCACTATGTACCCCATTAATGCATACATGACCTATGTGTTTATGGTTTCATTAAAAAAAAAAAAGGCCAAAGGATCAGATCAAAACTGTGTCCATTACTGCATGGATGGGGTACATTGTGATGATTTTATGCACAATTTGGAATGTTTATAGAGAGGAACAAGTAAAACTGCAGGAATGGGTGTAGCCCACTAGAGGGTAGGAGCTGAATGAATATTGCTCATAATGACAAGACTCTACATTATATGTGAATTATTTATCGAGCTGTTACTGTATGTTAATTACTGTATTCATTGCTGTATGAATTTAACAACATTGTAAGATAGGTAATATCATCTTACCCTACAGATGAAAAAAACGAAGCTCAAAAATCACACAATCAGTAAATGACTGAGCTTGAACTTGAATTTAAGCCTACTTGACTCCAAAGCTTACATTCTTAACCATTGTTTAGTCTGGTAAAAGATACATATTTTGGAACATCTAGGATACAAGGTGAGCAGAAAATTTCATTACATGAAACTTGACTAATCTTTTCTTTTTTTTACACCCTTTTACTTTTATGACAATTGTGAGATTATTGAAGTGAATCCAATCTCATCAGACAAGCAACGGCAGAAGGGGAAATCAGGGCAATCTGAAGTGTGAAAGAACTTGCTGGACCACTGCTGGCTTTGAAGATAAAGAGAGTAAGGTTAGAAGGAACGCAGTTAGCCTTGAGCAGGGCAGAGCCTCGTTTCAGTCTCCTGACTGACATTGGGTAAAAACATGGGACTTCAATCCAATAAAGTCAAGGAACTGAATTCTGCCAACCACACACGTGTGTGGGAAGTAGATTCTTCCTCAAAGCCTCTAGAAAGGAATATACTTGCTGATTCTCTGATTTTGGTCTGGTCAGATCCTGAGCAGAATGCCTAGTGGAGCTTCCCTGGATTTGTGACCTATGAAAACTGTGAAATAACAAAGGGGAGTTTTGAGCTCTAAAGTCTGTGATCACTTGTGCTCAGTATAGAAAAACAGTGCAATGAGAGATCAGTCAGTAGACAGTACCCTCAAATTCTTGTTTCTGATAATCAGTTAAGGTGACCATCAGGCCTTCTCTTGTCTCTGGAACCATGTAGAAGATGAATTGTTAAGAGGCTTTGAGCACTGTACAATAATACAGTCAAATATAGTTTTATTTTTAGTGATTGAATGGTTTTGAGTATCTGTACCAAATTGAAATCCTGTTTTGAACATCTAACCAACCCTCATTTGATTGTTGTGACATTTTTATTGAATGAGGTCAGCGTTGTCAAAGGGGAGGTGGGGAACAATGACAGCACAGTGCGACTAATGAGTATAAAATCAATTTACAAGACACTGATACGCCTGATAAAATCATAAGAAATCTCTCCCTTTGAATATGGCCACTATGTACTAAGCTAGACGGTCAGTATTAAGAAATATTACCACCAAAGGAATAGGAGAGTTTTCCAACTTTTTTAACAAACTGCACTGAATATACATTTTTAAAAATTGAATGACTTTTTTTGCCCAAATGTTTGTCATTTTATATAGATTTCCTAATTCTTTATGAAGTCAGCTCAATGTACCCCATTAATGCATTAATGCATACATGATCTATGTGTTTATGATTTAATAAAAAAAAGGACAAGGACAGAAAAAAAATAAAAAATGCCTTGAGATAGTTTAAGCTAAATACTTATTTTACAAATCTGTATGTCATTCAGCATAATATTTTCTTAATAAAATGTTGATGAAAAAACAAATATCTGCTTAAGTAGCTTACTTTAATAAAGAGCAGTCACATAGGTGCTACCATAGCTCGGAGTCATTCTGTGAGAGATATCAATACTTCAGACATGGGTAATGACATTGGACCTTCAATTAGATGACTAGGAAATAAGCTCAAACTAAAATGTTGGCTTTCCCATAAACGAGCTTTGAGAAATTTATGACTTTAAAAGGCTTTGGTGTAATGAAATCACTCTGTCTCTAGTAAGCATGCATTAACAGTGGCCTCCATTTTTATCTTTTTGTTCTACCAAATTTATACCCAATGTAGGCCAGTGACTTCTCCAGAAAGAAGATTCAAATAATTGAAAACTGTGGCCCTGGTTGTGCAAGTCATGGGCCAGGAGTATCTGCTATTATCATATTCATCACAAACACACCCAACCTGAGAAAGGATGAGTTTACTCTGCCACCTCTCAGACAGGAGAGACTCAAAAAGGAAAAGGGAAAGATACACTATTTTGTTAGTATTGTTAAAAAAAAGAAAAAAATGTGGATCGTAAGCAAGCCTGAAAATGTCCAAAGTTAGTCTAAAAGTATGAACCGTGACATAACCTTCATTACACTGAACATCCAGTAGCTATTAAAGACTACTTTCCTCTCTTGTGTGTCTTCAAGACAAAACACACGGATGGGAAATAATAATCACCGATTACATCTTTGATTGTTAGTCTATTCAGAGCACACATAGAATTCACTTCAGTCTGTTCAGTCTCAACTCCACTCTGCATGATGGATGCGAGTTTCAAACATAAGATGCTGAGTTTAAGGGAGGATAAATGTTTTACCTGAGGTAGAAGGTTAGCATATTCCAGAAGCTCAGATACTTGATAAATTTTGGTGAATAAATAAATGTTGATCTGATATCTGTAGGTTTTTGTATTCAACTTTATTAAAATTAGAATATCAATGGAATCTTTGGTATATATATATTTGATATATATACACATATATATTTATGTATATAGAATATCATATATACTTAATACATAAATGTTTTGATAAAAACAAATGTTTGATAAAATGACTAAGCAAATGGCATGAAATCTATGTTAACCAGCTTGATGAAAGTATTTCAAATTGTATATGAAAACAGTACAATGTACCCCATGTTTGCATTAATGTATACAGCTATCAATTAATAAAAAAATAAATAAATAAATACATAAAATATATATATTTATATATTTAGAATATCAATGGAATCTGTGGGCTTTAATATATATACACATATACTTATGTATATAGAATATCATATATATTTATACATATATTTATGTATTTAGTATATCGTTACATCTAAATACATAAAATATATATATTTATATTTTAGAATATCATTGGAATCTGTGGAATATATGTATTTAATATATACACATATATATATTTAACTGGTTTTTCAAAATAATGCTATTGATTGAATATGTTCCTTCTATGTAGAATTTTAATTATTTTTATGAATAAATAAAGCTACTGAAACTAATCTGCCTCATGAAATGTAATTGACATAACAAAGACTAATGCTAATATGTTCACTTAAATCCTATACATTGTGTTGAGCAGAAATTCAAAAGACTACATATCTACATATGTAATTCTACGTGAAGGTACATACAGTGTATATCTGTGTGGATACTGCTGTGTATGCATTTGCATAGAAATAGCATTTATCATAAAAATACATGCTGCATTGTAAAATTAGTTTAACAATTTGGGTTGTGCACAAGCACGGCATCAAATCATTTATCTTTCTTGAACAGTTGACCACAGTAGTGATATCATCACTGTATCAATAGTAGAATATGCCTCGTGACTCTATAAACAAGCTTTTGTATATATTTGAACACATCGGACTGTAGATGACACCCACTTTTAGCTTTATTCATATTTTCTATCAATACCTATAATTTTTCCAGCTACACAATTTGAAATTATTTATAATTGTTATACATATTACTAGTCAACCCAAGGTTGAATAAACCCAACTTTTCAGAACACAGCGTGAGCATATTAATTTTTACTTACTTTGGCAGTTTCTAAAAATATTATGGTTCATTCCAAACTACTGCTGATATATAAATTATAGGATTTCTCTTAATATTAGCCTGAGACATCCAACTCCCGTGGAACATTTGTAGAGTAACAGTTTTCACCATAGGTCACCCCAAATTTGTATTATTAGCAGTTTTATATAAGACCTTTCTAGGGCCATTAACAAAAACCTTTTATAAAAGAAATTTTTGAAGCTATAAAAAACGGAAATAATCATATAATAAGACACTCTATGCTGTATTCATTTTCAATAAGTATTAGCTTTTTGTCAGTCTATTAGATGTATTCTTCTTCCTAATATATATTTTTAAAATACTGGCCTACTTTTAAATAATCCCAGACAGTATGCTAATTCTTATTTCCGTATATTTCCTTTGTTCATAAAGGCCTATATACTGTAATAGACTTTTTTTCCTTTTTTTGTTAATTAATATGACTTTATTGATTTTTAAAAATTAACATTAATTTTTAGGGTGGCGCCTGTGGCTCAGCAAGTAGGGCACTGAACCCATATACCGAGGGTGGCAGGTTCGAATCCAGCCTCAGCCAAACTGCAACAAAATATAGCTGGGTGTTGTGGCAGGCGCCTGTAGTCCCAGCTACTTTGGAGGCTGAGGCAGGAGAATCAGCTAAGCCCAGGAGCTGGAGGTTGCTGTGGGCTGTAACACCAGGGCACTGTACTGGGGGCGACACAGTGAGACTCTGTCTCTAAAAAAAAAAAAGAAAAAAATTAAAAATTAATTTTTAATACCATCTGTCATCAAGTTCATATTTAAAGTTTCCTAACTGACTCATAGAATTGATTGTACACTTGCTTGATTCAAATCAGTCTCTAAACAAGATTCAAATGTTACGGTTTTTTATGTTTCTTAAATCTGTTTTATTCTGTCTTAGAGAGGTGCTCCTCCCCGTACCTTTTAAAATATTTGTTGAAGAATTCGATTTCTGTGTTGTGCAGCACCTCCCATACTCTGTTTTTCATTGATTGTTTCTTGATTGCAGGCTTTAACTTATTCCTCTGTCCCTTTCATTTCTGGTTTATTAGAAGTTACATGCAGAGGCTTGATTGCATGCAGGTTGTGGTTTATCGACTAGGACGATTCCCACATAGCCTTATGAACCTCCTTTACATCACCTCATGGAATACATACTGTCAGTTATCTCCAGTAGTGATGCTGACGTTGAATTGTATTCAGAGTTGTCATCCTGCCCCATTCACTGCTGCAACATTTCATGTAGAGTCCTAGGCCCTGAAGCACAATGACTATGCCTGTTCTAAGTGACCATCAGAGGTCTTGAATCATGGCTTTTATACGTTGGGCAAAAAATTTCAATGTGTCTCAGTTGTTTTCCTGGTAAAGGATAGGGATAAAAATAGTCTGTCATTAACCTTACAGGGTTGTCGTGTGGGACCACGTGCAAAACACTGAGATAGTGACTGGCACATGGAAATTCCTTGTTTGCTTGTTTTTTTTTTTTTTTTTCATTGTCATCATTGCTACAATCCAATCTAATGTTAAGTCATTTCCAAGAGCCCTCATTTTAATTTGCATAGTATTCCTCTTTTCCAACTCACCCTTCTTGACTTAATTATTAAACAAAACTTTGGTAAAGTCTGGCAACACATACTTTAGAGTCTTGAAACTTTGGGGAAGACAGGAGTCAAATCAATGCCCTGAGACCGATGGTTACAGAAAGGGATTAGTACTGTAGGAAACAACGCACAATGATTATCCATAGTTTAGTGGAAGCAGGAGAGAGGAGGTAAAAATCATTAGGAAATATCTAAATCCCCCATAATTCCATGAAATATCGGGACCATCTACTCTCACTGTTTGAGTGGTTATAATTCAGTCTTAAGTCTGGAAAACGAGATCTATCTAGCACACTGGAGAATCACCAGAAGAGATGTGTCCACAGGACAAATTAATACCTAAGTGATTATTAGTCAGTGAAATGACTCAAATCCATTTTTTTCTATGGTTAGATAGCTGGTATTTTTAAACTTAAAAATATGCAGTATTTCTGATGAAAACTATTTTAGTTGCTCAAGACAAACCACCGTGCAAACAAAAATGCGTGAAAAAGAAAGATTTCTGTCTCTAGGAGGTCTTGATTTTGCAAGAAGAAAAAAGTTTAATGTTAGGTTCGCTTCAGGGTTTCATCTTAAACATTGTCTATCATTCTGACCTGATAACATAAACTATGTGGCAGCTCGATTAGTATATTATTGTTCTTCTGTTTAACTTTAAAAGATTAAAGAAGAGTAAACACTGGCAGGAGTACATATTTGTTGTAACATGACAGTGTACGTGTGTTAGATGAACTGAAATATCTGGGTGTCCGCAGAGTTTCAGGTGTGTTTGTGTCCATTACATCACTAAATCTTCAGGATGATACTGCGTGGCTAACAAGTTAGGTGAGGTGCTTGGTGAGAGAGTGGCTTACAGAGGTCTTCTGTCCTTTCACCATAAAGTTGATTTCAAAGAAAGGAGATTCCTGACCACACTTCCTTTATTTTCCCTATGCACTTTCATCCTGGCACTGTCAACCTTGAATGTAATGACAGACAAACTATCAGAAGAAGCAGAGAGTGTCGATAATATAAAATAAGAAACAAGAGATTAACATGTAAGATATTGGCTCGGCGCCTGTGGCTCAATCGGCTAAGGTGCCAGCCACGTACACCTAAGGTGGTGGATTAGAATCCCTAGCCTGGGCCCGCCAAACAACAATGATGGCTGCAACCAAAAAATGGCCGGGCATTGTGGTGGGTGCCTGTGGTCCCAGCTACTTGGGAGGCCAAGGCAGGAGACTCGCTTCAGCCCAGGAGTTGGAGGTTGCTGTGAGCTGTGATGCCATGGCACTCTACCCAGGGGGATAGCTTGAGGCTCCATCTCAAAAAAAAAAAAAAATTTGTTCTGCATCAGTTGATATAATCAGTGC